>PVIR01005559.1:0-71341 GCA_004026965.1 Petromus typicus
GAAGCTCACAACCTTTTAAGGACCCCTGTCCTTCGACCAGAGGTTCTGTGGGAGCTGCTCTGTGCAGGAGGCCAGGAAGAGGCTGGGCTTGATAGCTGGATTGTGTGGTCGAACAGAGATACAACAAGAAGAGGGCCTCACGCTGGGGCCTTAGACCCTGCCCAGGGAGTCCCGTGAGGTTTTGGGGGACCTTTGTCAGCCATAGGCTGATCAGTGGTTCCAGTAATATAAATCTAGATTCTGAATGGCCTAGTGGCAACAGTTGATGGTGAGGAGCTGCATATCCTCTTACAAAGGGTTAGACCAGATGCTGATTTATTTCTAAGCTCTGTGTGAAAGAAGTGCTTAGGTGAATCAGCAAAGAATTTTAAGCAGACACAGTCACCACATGTATTGGTCATTTTTCCAGTTGCTGGGGCAAAATAATGAACATTTGCAATTTCAAGGTAGAGATGTTTAACTTGGTTTGTGACTTCAGGGGATTTAGTCCATGACAAACTGGCTCCAAGGCAGAAATATCATGGCAGAAGGGCATGGTGGAGCAAAGTTGAGAAATTCTGGTGGCCAAGAAGCAGAATAAGGGAACAGTGCCAGAGAGGAAGTGGCCAGGGACCAGAAATAGTTCCCAAGGCCACACCTCCATGATCTACCTAGCAGTGCTTTATTTATCATCTGAGTGACACTAGGAAATCAAGTTGGCAGTCCAGTTTTACTGTCATAGCAAATGAAGATTCACAACACAGTTGCAGAAATGGGACTAAAATTTTGAGAGGCAAATTCCTGCGAGTTATCACCTATTTAACTTTAGAGTCTGGGAATTGGTTGACAGGAAGTATGGCTTAGTCACATTTTTCCTTAGACTGCTTAATACTGAAGGACTATGACAGGAGAAGCTCCTGAGCCTCCATCAGCATCATGCCCTTCAGGGCTGTGAGCTTCTGTAAGGCAGAATGCTATGAAGTGGGCTATGAGATTTGCCCATGGTATATATAAGATCCTGACAGTGACACCTATGTTGAGTTCCCCAGTCTCTCTCCACTCAGCTCTGGAAGCCTTAGATGAGACTCAGGGAGGGAATCATCTGCTGACATTCAGCACCCATTCTCACCTGCTCCTAGCAAGTCTTCCCTTATTGCAAAGGGTGAAAAGTAGTATTGTCCTGACTCCCTTGCAGCTAGATATCTGATAGTAAATTTAATTCCACCCATTAGATGCCTTTAAACTGAGAGATGGAAGCAGAGATGAGGTTAAGTTTGCCTTTGCTGATTTCTTTAGCCTTATTGGAGCTGAGAAAAACCACTCATGCTGGCTTTGTGACCCTGGACCCTAGATCACATCCAAGGGACAAAAAGTGGTGGGCTTCAGATTCTGCACCTTCTTGGCTTCTCAGAGTTAGTAACTCCCCTGCTAAGCCATTTCTGGGTATTTGGAGAGAGATTCTTGGAGGACCAGGCAAAAATATGCTGCTCCAGCTCTTCTTTTGGGGTTTTATTTTTGTTAGTTGACACCTGTGCAGGACACCAAATGATGGTTATGGCTTTAAATCAAATATTTTGGACAGTCTTTGTTAGGTAGCTGTAGCTGCCCAATATAACCTGCTGGCCAGTCTTCTCCACTCCAGCCACCTTGGCCTAGTTGAAGTCCCTGGTATTGCCTCATTTCACAGATCTGAACAGGACCAGGAAGAGAGTAAGGCAAGGGGGGAGTAGTTTGGGGTTTCTCCAATTTCATGCAGTGGTGCATTGGGTGTGTCACTCTAACCCAGGCCCTGTGTCAGTTTCTTCATTGTGTGACAAAACATCAGTCCTGGTGACCTTGACCTTGAACTAGCAGCCCAAATCTGCAGCTGGGATCTGTGCACCTGGCTTGTCTTCCTATGGGGAAACCTGAAGGGTGAGGGGGAAACCCCTGTTAGAAAATAGGTGGAGAGAAGAAGGGGCTGGACACCACTGAGGAAGAAACTGGTCATAAAAGTTTGGGTGCCAAAGGGTCCTTGCATGGCCCCTGAGCTGAGCACACAGAACTGTGGTATTGGCAGAAACAGTGTCAGATTCATCTCAGTTAACAGGTCTCACCTGAAGGACCCCAGAGCCTGCGAGCCCAGGCTGGCCTGGCTTCCGCACACCCAGCTGGGTCCTGAGTAGGGGGTCCCAGGAGGGCTGACATGTGTCCTTGTCCTCTAAGTGAGTTAATCATGGCACAGAAGAGAGGCGACCTCACCACTGAATTTATATTTGCACCGGAAACTGCCTGGCGCTTGGCGGAACACTGAAGGAAAATTTGGTTGCTTGTCTACCGCTGTGGGGCAAGTAGAAACAAAAATGAGGTTGGAAATATTTTTAACATGTATGTTTTCTTGGGGCCATTCAGAGAAAAACAAGCTTTTGCACTATTTGAGGGAAATCATCATCCAGGTTACTAGGGTTATGGGGTGTGGTGAAAACATCTGGAGGGTCCGGGTTTGGCTTTGGGGGGACCCAGGCTGGGAGGAGGTTCCTTTTGTCATAGAGATGATTTGTAGCAAGAGAGTGAGCAGAGGAAAGGGGCCTGAGGATGATACAGAGCCGTATGCTGGGGGTGCTGAACGCCAGCCCCTAACAGTTCTAAAGGCAGTTGTCTCTCCAGTGCAGTCCTGCTTCTCCATTCCCTCCCAGCCTTTTCCTTGCCCAGCTGGAGCATTCAGGGACATGACCCTGCACCCGTCAGCACCCCACCTGCCTGATGTCTGATTATCTCCCGCAAACACACAGCAATGGCGGCCTCTTGGCTGAAAAGCCTGTTGGCGCCTTGGGGCTGCCTTTTGGAACAAGTGCATACTTGGTGTTTGATGCCTTTGCAAGATGCAGGAAGCACTGCCCGAAGGAGTGAAGTGGAAAAATGGGGCCGGCTTCAAAGTGGAGCACAGGGAGGCCGAGAGCAGTTGCGCTGCCTGAGCAAAGCCAGGCTCAGGCAGAGAGGGAGCCCAGAGCCAGCGAGTGAGGCGAGGTGGGAAGGAGCTGGCGCTTACTAATCTGAAGTCAATTTCGAATTGCCTTGAAAATCACCATGCACCATCCAGATCTGCCTTTGATGGTCAAAAGAAAGCAGCTGCTTTTCTTCCTCTTCAGAACTGTTTTCCCCCCAGCAGTGTAGCAAATTAGGCAGAGCAGCGGTGGAGGTTGGAGCGGGTGTAATTTCTCAGGAGAAGGTCAGGCTAATTGTTGGTTAGGAGCTAATAGCAATGGGGTGCGCTATGGGGGGTGGGGCTGCTCCTGCCTGCTTGATCCTGCCCTCAATAATACCTCCTGGCATCTTCAAAGACAACCACCGGGGCAGGTTTTGTTACAAGCCAAGGCCCACCACTAACCTTCCTGCACTGTGCCAGGCTCCTGGTGTAGGTGGGGGAGGCATGAAGCTGAGAAAGTGCTGTCCTTTTACCTAAGGAGAACCTCCGGGGCAGAGACCTGGACTCATCCCCCGATTTGTGCGGCACTGCCTTCCCCTGGTGAAGGCAGCAGTGCGGGTCCTGGCTGGGGAGTGCAGGCTCACTTATTTCTTCTGCTTCTTTTTAATGTTCAACTCAGTCGCTATCATGGAGGTTTCCTGGAAGAATACATGTTGTGTGTATCTCTAGAAAGTCTCTTGTGCATCTTGCGTCAGATGCAATCAGCAACTTGAGGAGCTGACTTGGGCCTTTGGTGGCCCTCACAGAGCTGTTCTGAGTGAAGTACAAGCTATAAGCTGGCAGGATGCCAGCTCCCCAAGAGGGGGCTTGGGTGGTGCTTGGTCCTGTGATGGGTGGAAGATGGAAAAAGAGTTATTTCAAAACTGCCAGGGGCTCTGCTCCCGAGGGAGGGGTAGGTTTTTATCCCTGGGCAGATTGTCCCTGTGCTGTGGGAGCTTCCCTGGGATCTGAGGAGGGAGTTGGCTTCTGATGTTTTGGGGAAATCCGGGAAGCGAAGACAGATATTTGGGATGGGAGATGGGAGGTTCACTTGTGGCCTGTGGCTGTGGCGACCCTGAGTCTCCCCTTTTGTTCCTCACTCGCCTCACTTCTCCCTTCTCTAATAGGCTTTGAATACTTCATTCCACATTCAGACTGATTTTGGAAACTCGAGATTCTGTCCTGACCATTCCTAGGCTCGGTGTGTCTTTCTGTCCCCCACGAGTGACAGTAGGCCTGAGAGTCCACTTAACGCTGGCTCGGCCATCTGCGTTCTTGGAGGGACCAATAGGATCTTAGGTCCTCAGTATAGTGATCTGTTGGTTGAGGGACGCAGATCACTCTAGTCCTCAAGGGACACACCGGGTTCTGATATTTCATGAAGATGCTCCTGTCATTCTATATCTCCACTTTCTGTCAAAAGGCCTGAATGTGGGCTGTTGATTACCAGAACTGCTAAGGCTGATCTGGTCCTGGTTTACTCCCCATTCTTGGTCCTACCTCCCACACTTCCCTTGGAAACTGCCTGTCAGCAGGTGTCTGGGTGTCCCCACTCCATCCTTACAGCCTTTACCTGGTCCTGCCTTGGGGAAGCCGGTGCTACCTGATGAAGGGTACGACTGCAGACCTGGTTGGATGGACAATCCTCAGGCAGTCTTTCCAAAAACAAAGACTTGACTCAGTTATCCCAAGTGAAAACTTTACCACTTGACACATCCTCCATTGAGAGGCCACTCTGAGGAGAGTCCATCTGTTTTCCCCAATTGATATGGGTCTCATTTGGGGGTCCCCAATATTTCTAAACAATATTTTCTTTCTAGAGGCACCATATGCACCCCTGGGATCATACTTCTCATATGGATACCAGATATGAATCTGTCAGTCTTCTGAAAACACAGGCACCTGCTCCTTAATCACATGAGACTATAGTCACATGGTCACATGAGACCTTCTGGGTTGAAGTCAGTGATGCCGAACCTTTCACAGCTTTCAATGGTACAAATAGCTCACTGTGGCAGGTGTGCCTTAGGTTTGCCACCACTGGTTTAAGTCAATACCACTAGCACGTCACATAGCCCCAGATGTGAACTTCCCAGACGGGCGATGACTCATTACTCATGTGTGCCTGTGGGCAGTTTTCTCTATCATGCAAGTCCTCCAGTTAGGAAGAGACCATGGAGTTCATCCCTGAGTTCTACTGATCTCACTTCAGTCCAGCCTTGGAAGATGTTCACTTCATCCTCAACTCTCTGGCCAAGATGTTCCAGATGGTAAAGTGACCCTAGTCTTTTTCTTTGCAGGCCAAGATGGAACCTGGGTAATCCCTAATCTATTCTCTGTTGCCCAGGGCCCTGTCTTGGCCAACTGGAAGGAAGACTCTCAGGGCAGAAGATGGACTCTGCCTGGTTGGTTGTTTATGGTATCTGTTGTTCTGGCTGGCCCAAGACTTGGCAGAAGATGGTTCCTTTCTTACCTTGCTGCTTGGAGTGCTGTTGGCAGTGGTCTGAGTAAAATGTTGTAGGATTTGGTCCCACCCACAGCTGGTTCGGTTAGAGTGGCTGATCAAGTGGAATATTCAAGGGAAAGTTGTCCAGAAGCTAAGACTGCAAAATGAGAAGTGAATATCATTGGGAAATGATTCTTCCTGTTTTTGATGAGGAGGAGCAGTGGTCTTTGTTCCAAAATATCTCTTTAAGGATGCTGTATTGCAAACAGCCTGGACAGACAGAATCTCCCACCAAAGCCAAGGGCAGGAAAGCCTTGTATTCACTTGAAAAGATTTATCACTGTATACACTGGTGTTGTCTGGTTCTTTTTGTGTTATCTTGTGGGACTTGGGGATTGGGGAACCAACACAAGAAAAAAGAACTACTGTACTTTGGCCCTGTTATTTCTGTGAATAATTAACTCCTTTATCTCTGACCCAGGAGACTCGTATCTTCTGCCAGCTTCCATGAAACTTTGGCAAGCTGATTTGTTAGTAACAGGGTAAAATCTCTGATACCTCACAATTCTTGGCCTGGCCTGGAACCCCCTGAGCATACATGTGAGTATTATCCCATTGCATCCATGATCGGAAAATGGAAATGAGAGATGGCTACCTTGACTTTGCCTGATGAAACTGCCAGATTAGCATAGGGGCCACCGTGCGGCACTATCTTCTGCCCAGTCTTGTGCCCGGTCCTATGGAAAGACCTGAAAAGCTGACTGGAGAGGGCTAGAGGGACCCCGGGCATCCTACCATACAGATTTCTACTATAATCCTCTAGAAGACACAGCCTGTGGTGTCCGTCTGCCATGTAGCAATAGCAATAGCACTTCTTCAGTGGGGGACTTTAGTGGGAATGGAGTCAGGTGTGGCCCAAGCAAGTTCTTGTCATTGTCTTATGTTTTCCTCAACAGAGCCCACCTTGACTTCTCCCTCTTATGGCTTCCTTCTCCCTCTCAACAGCCTGTCTATAATTTGAGTTTATCTTTTCAACACTGAAATTGGCCAATTGATGCAGCACCCCTCAATGTAGTCTCTGGATGCGCCTCTAATCTAATTAGACTAATTTCAATTTCCTGGATTTAATTACTTTTAATTCAATTAATTTAGAATGCAGTACACAAGGTGATTAATTAGGAAATGTTACTGAGGGATGCAGAAGGTGGGTCGCAGTGTGCAAGTGTTTAAATATTATTGTGGCCACAACCAGTTGTTGTCACCAAAGACCTGGGAGGGGCAGGGATCAGAGAAGCTGGTGGGACGAGGTCTCTGGTGGAAGGTGCCTGGCATCCAACTCTTGGTGTCCCTCAGCAGAGGTGAAGAAGGCTCCGTAACCTGCAGGGTGTGTGGGTGGCGAAGTCAGACTTTGCCTCTCAGCAGTGATATTTCACTGCATGATTTTTCTGTGCATTGCAAATAAGCTAACCCTAGGTCTCCCTGTGACCTAACACACATTTCCCTTTTATTTTCTTTTTTGCTATACATATTTATTGAGTACTTGAAGTAATGAAAATAGCAATCTTAACAAAGATGTGCAGAATGCTACATTCCAGGCACTGTTCTGTGTGCTTTTATATTAACTCATTTATTTGTCATAGTGCTATATAATAGGACTTCCATCATGAGGTGATTGTGTCACTGTGACTGTCAGAGTATGTTCACATAGACCAGTGGAGCTTTGAATAGCTGCCACTAGGTCACATAATCCAGTGGGACCATCGTTGTATGTGCCATCTGTCACTAACCCAAATGTCACCATGCTTAGTGAAGTGTCATTATTCCATTGTCCAGAGCTGGCTCTGTCAGGGACAGCTGTTGTTTATAGTATTCAAAGATACCAGCCAATGAAGGAATGGATATGATCAAAACATGTCATGTGACTATACAAAAAATCACACCCAAACCCAATATTTTTAAAAATTAATACGCACTGATATGCACTGAAACTAATATGCACTAATCTTTATCTTTTGAGGTAGAGTTTCATTATGTAGTTCAGGCTAAACTCACTATAGAGTCCATACTGTCCTCTAATTTACTGCAGTCCTCCTGCCTCAGCCGCCCTGGTGCTGGGATTGTAGGACTGTACCACCACTCCTAGTGATTGCTCTCATCTCTTTAGGCAAAAAGATTAAAAGGAGTTTATTGTTTTCTTCCCTGACTACCACCAATATTTTGATATTTAGGAACCTAGTAAGTGATTAAAGACAGCTGATACTTGTTGAACATTCTAATAAATGTACACACACATAGAAGTATATTTTTAAGTCAAGAATGACCAGAGTGCTAGTTTTTATTTATTTTTAAATTTTTATATATTTGCGGTGTATAATGACTATATTCGTCGTGAGGAATTGATATAGGTACATGACGTGTCATACTTTGATTCCCTTCCCTTCCACTCCCATTTTTTGGCAGCATGAGATTCATTTACATCCTTATCAACTTTATAAAACACCTAACAGTTACCTTGGGTCACATCGTTTTGCCTCCTCCATGGTGGAGAGGTAGAAATAACAGTAAGCCCCATGTGCAGTGCCCTTGCATGGGGCAGCTATGCCCCCAGATACTTGGCGATTGTCAACTTGGAACCCTGGGGCTTCCTTCAGCTCTGCTGGGCTGGCGATTTGGCCCCAAAGGTCAAGGTGAGCCACACTCTGTCTTCTTCCCTGTAGGCACTGACTTGATGTAGCCATGGTCTCTGCAGTGTTGAAGGGATCCCTCTGGTTTGATCTCTAGTGAGGGTGGTGAGTGATGGCACATCATGTTGGGAGAGACAGACAGACAGGAGGCAGTGTAAGTGAGCAAGAACACTCGAACAGGAAGTCAGAGAGCACGGCTTCAGTGATCTAAGGACTCCCCCAACGGTTCCCACCATCTCAAAGTTTCCACTGTCTCTCAATAGCGCCCCCTTTGGACCAACATTTTAATCCACAATGTACACTTGGGAGACACAGCCCACACCCTAACCATGGCAGGGACTGAAACATCAGGTGTGGTGCCTCGGGGGTGCGGGTAGAGACAGGGCTGCCATCCTTGGCATGATGTCGATTTGCCAGTCCTTAGCAACTATGTGCACAGCCGAATAACCAATCACACAAGTCCGCCTCCCCAACACACACTTCCGAGGCCACTGCGAGGCCAGGAAGTAATGAGAACCACAGCCGAAGCCTCTGCCTCCCCCACATCAGTGGGGCTCGTTTGAGCCAAAGCCAGAGCCCCTCTTAACACCCTCACTCCTTGATTTAACAAAGGTGAGGAGAGCCCAGCCCTGCGGTTTGAAGTCTGGATTCCATTTCTATTAGGACCATCGCTGGCCCCGAAAGATTAACTCACAGTCACCCTGTGAAAGCTGATCCGAGTGGAAAATCGAGTTAGGAAATTCCTCCTTCCCCGCCTTCCCCTCCCTCACACCTCAGCAGATTCAGGGGAAGGTCTGATGTAGAGTTGTGGGGATTTATGGGAATGTGCAGTTGCTGGCTCTTAAATGCTCACTCACTCTTGGGATGTTGGCAGCCCTGCTTCCTGTAAATCGCTGCTGGTATTTCTGATCCTTTCCTTGCCAGCGACGCGGAGGCCTGCAACACCTTTTCCGTGCAGTAGCCTGTGAAAATATTGAAGTCGGGCCCAGAAAAACACCAGCATAGAAAGGGGAAACTTTGATGTTTGCTAGTTATTTTCAGACAACCCTTGCCAAATCTTAATTTTTCTAGTTTACAAGTAAGGGATTCTGACCATCTGTCTGCTGTCAACTGATGTTTGTTTGGATGAAGATTTTATTTTTTCTCCCAATCTAGCACTCCTGTTCTTACAAGTAGTTTATTGGACTTCATAAATGTCAGCTTTTTGCGTGCATTTTGTAAGCAGCTTATGACTTAGTATTTAATCAAAATTGAGCAGTCAGCGTCTGTAATCAATCTGAGGCAGAGTAACGAGGAGATGGAAGATCAGAATGTGCCAGAGCTGCAGTTTACATCCCCAACTGTCTCCAGAGGGACGCGCTAGCACCTCAGTCCTGGGGGGGCGGCAGGGTGGCGGGGAGGATATGTGCTTCCTGAGCACCTACTGTGTGCTGTTGGTGCTTATGTTAGGTGGCGATTGCTAAATGAGTACAAATAAACCATCCTAAAGTCAGAGTCCTAAAACACTCGGCATTTTTTAGCTCACTGACTAAATGAGTTAGAGGCAAAGTCTTTGGGGTCTTGCCTGAGTCGTGCCTGGGGACAGGTGGGCCGGTGGCTGATCTTGGCTAGCATTGTCTGGACATCAGCGCCCACATGGCTCTACTGCACTCCGTTCTTGTCCTCCACAGCTGTCTGGGCACAGACAAGCAAACCCACACACTCCTCCCCTGCGCCATGCTTCTGCCACATCGAGTTTGTTACCATCCCATTAGCCAAAGCCAATAGCGTGCCTGGGTTGGGAAAGAGAGGCGATGTCTCAGTCCGTGGAGGGTGCTGTCACAAAACACCACAAAGCAAGTGGTTTACAAGCAATGAAAGTTTATTTCCTGTAGTTCTCAGGTTTGGGAAAGAAGATCAAGATGAAGACAGACTTGGTCTCATGCGAAGGCACACTTCCTGGTTCACAGACACCCTCTTCTCATTTTGTCCTCACGTGGTAGAAGGGACAAGGCAGCCCAATGGGATCTCTTTTATAAAGGCAGTAATCCTATTCATGGATAGAAGGGCCTCCCTAAGGCCCCCATCTGTGAAACCATCACGCTAATGGTTACGTTCACTATATAAATTGCGAAGACATGGAAACATTCAGACCATGTCAGGAGGACAGGCCCTCCTATGCTGAGAGGAACTGCAAGGTCATCGGCCAAGGCCACGGGCAGAGGGGGAAGAAGAGGCAGGGCCCTAATGTGTCAGTCCATCAAAGCCAGGGAGGAAGCCTCCTGGGAATATCCAGATGGAGAAATTCAGAGATTAAATCTTTATTGGCCAGATCTCTTCATCATTAGCAATCAAGTCAGGACTCTCCCTTGGCCTCTCTTGTAAATACTGAGAATCGAACTCCAGGTCTTGAGGCAAGCACTCTACCACTGAGCTACAACCCCAGGCTTTTTATTTTAGTTGGAGAGGGGGTCTGGCTGAGTGGTCCAGACTGACTTGAACTTGTGATCTTCCTACTTCAGCCTCTGGAATGGCAGAGATGACTGCTGTGTTTCCCCACCCACTCTGTGATTAGCCCAACTCTCAAGCTGCTTACTTTTGACCATCTGAACTTGCATTTCTCCAGGTAGGCAGGGCTTCCCCTTGTGTGTGAAAGGACGAAAGAGCCAGGAGGAGGTGGGCACAGCTGCCTGGCTATTTGTCTTCATGGCTGTCTAGATGCCAGAGCAGTTGGAGGCCTTGGAGGGACAGTTCTGCCCCCTCTGTCACCCTCCGTGGGGTTTTCGAATGGGTCACATGGACAGTGAGATGTCGGGGGGGGGGAGGGATCAAACCCAACATTTCCTGAAAACTTCAGAATTATAGATTCTGGAGTGTGTCAAGGGTCACAGACACCTGAGATCTAGTCTCCCTTGCTCTGTTCCTAGTGGCATGTCAGAAAATGCCCAGGAGCTGGAAGGCCGCTGTTAGCCACAAGCAGCAGGAAGCGCAGCATCTGAAACAGATACAGGAAACCAGAAGGGCTCAGTGTTCCTCCCCAATACCAGCTCCCCTGACCCAAGGACCGGTTTCATCTTACAGAGATCTGTAAAAGTGGTCATAAAGGAAGGTCACAAGAGAAACTAGGTGCTTCTAAGAAGCAAACCTGCCAGCCTCTCCTGCCCCTACACCTGTTTGCCTCTGCCTCCTGATGTACCTCCCTCGCTGCTCCCCACCTACCCCTTTCCTGTGTCCTGTAGTCTACTGACTCCCCATCTTGACCTCCCTGCGGGCAGCAGGGTATCAGGGGAAAAGGTAGAGTTTGATAGAGTTTATTTCTGGGCACCCAGTAAAGCCTCAGTCTTCTCCTCTGTCAAATGGGGGGTGCCACAGGTCATACTGTGGTTGCTATAAAAACCATACTGTCACACTCAAGAAATGTCTTGCTCATGGGTAATCAATTAATGTCCTTTGGTCATCCTCTCCCTCCGTCTGGCCTCCTCTATTCCTGTCTATCCTGATCACTGTAGCACTTTCCTCATCCTTCAATAATTTAACATTAATGGTTTATTAATCAGAGGCTTCCTAATGGGCTGCTATTGACCTCACAAAGAGCACTTCTTCCACTGTGGGGTTGCTCAGAGCCAGAGGGAAAGGAACCGAAGGGGGCGGGGACTGTTGGTGACCTTGTCTTCCGCAGAGGCCCCGGAGCAAGTTCTGTCACCATCATGCCTTTGGGAATCGGAGTCTGCAGAACGGGAGCTTGAGGAAATGGAATCTTGCAGGGCAGGTTCCGGGCTCCTCCCTGCTGCTGCTCCTGCAGCAGGGGCTCAAGCCAGCTCTAACTGGGCATACAACCTGCTGTTTCTCCAGAACCGGTCCTGTTGCCTGAGGGTCCTGTCCCAGACTGGTGCTTGGAGTCTTCCTGGGCAGTTCCACTTACAAGAGTGTCCAGAGCAACTCTGCATAATTGGAGGGGAAAATCATTTCACAGTTTAATTATGTATAGGCCTAGTTTTCCTGCCAGCAAGTTGGCTGTAGCACATCAAGACATAACTCCGTTTTTTTGCTTCTGGTCACAGCTGGAAACTTCAATGACCTATTGATACTGTGGTGCTCCAGGGGCAGTTTCAGCTGAAGACATCCTGGGGTCGGACAGATTCTTAATCAGCAGAAGTTCCTCATTTTTCTAGGATGTACAAACCGCTGCCCTCTGAGTGACCTGTGACATTTGCTACTCCCAGTGTACCCAGTACAGTGTGGCAAGTTCCGGGTCTTTTGTCTTTGTTGCCCAGAACAACATGCATCAGGCCCAAGACTCAGCTTCTTCTCTAAGTCTTATTTTTCTACCTTTTCTGTTTAATTAATTAATTCACCTTGTGCTGCCAAGCTCATGGGAGATTAGGACTTAACTGCAGAAGTTCTAGTAATGCCCCCTTTCCCTGTTACCTACACAAGAGGGTTCTGAGATAAGTACAGAGGCATGGGGTACCACTCAGAGGCAGGACCCTTGCTAGCATGGAGGAAGCCCAGAGTTCAATCCCTAGCTCTGCAAAAATACAAACCAACAAGCAATGAACCAAAAAAAGACTTCTGGAAAGTCCACAGGGCTAACCAGGAACTCACTTCCCATCCCCAGACTAGACTGTTCTCCAAGGAAGACCCGAGGGCGTAGGTTGTGTGGAACCTTGGACTCCCAGGGTAAGGTACCAGGGAACGCCCCATCTTCATCAGTACCCAGCTTTTAGAGGGGAGCTGGAAGCACTGGGAGGCTGCCTTCCCGTCATCCATCAGCAGCTGCAGGACAGACGGCTACATCGACAGTCTTAGCACCGTCTGTGTCTCAAGTCTGCGTCCCCACTTCCATATCATAACGGCTCCTGGCGTCTCCGTGCTGGTGTTGAATTAATGCAGGTGAAGCGACAGATATGAAGTAGTGACACAGGTGGGCTGTGCAGAGCTCCGATTTCACCCTCTCCTCCTAGAGGGGAGGGATCCATGCGGACATATAGAAGTCTCCACAGTCAGGTCCAGTTGGGTGGACGCAGGGCAGCCCTCCTGAAGGCCAGCTGCTTTCAGTTTTCCTTCTGTGGCGCCTTGTGTGATAAAAGCCAGAGGGAAAGGAAGTCTGACACTTGGCAGGAACGGAGGCAAAGGTGGGGTGTGGACAGTGGAGGCTGAGGGAGGAGCCAGACCCACCCAAGCACCAGTGTGCAGGTTCTGCTGCCCCAGGCTGAGAGGCAGGCGACTTGCTGAGGCCCCTGCCTGGTGACAGAGGGGCAGGACTTGAACTCTGGCCTGTCCCACTCCTGCTCCTATGCTTTCTTCTACATTGCCAGCCCCAACGTGGGGCCTGGGATCCAGGCAGGAGGAGCCAAAGTTGTGACGGGCTGGCTGTGGGCAGGCTGCTGATGCCAACCCTTCAGAGATCAGGGCAGCTTCTGGAGCTGGGGCAGGACAGGCACAGGGAGGGTATGCCCTAGGGAAGAGGCACCGGCCTTTGAGACAGGAAGTGGCTGGGTTTTCCTCTGGAGTACTGGAAAGCCAGTGAGAGCCACTGGTCTCCAGACATCCAAGAAAGTCCTTGGGCCACTTCCGCCCAGGGGGACTTTAGAATGGCAAGGACAGTGACATTGCCCCGTGGGCTCGGGAGCTCACATGCCTGTGGGAGGCAGGAAATGCCTTTATTAAAAAAATTCCTGCCTTTGTGCCCCCAGCTGTCTCTGTCCACCAGAGCTGCCTGAACTCGGATTCCTGCATGCGCTTCTGCAGGTGCTCCTGTGGCTTAGCAGACAGGCAGGTTGGAACCCTGGGGGCTGCCTGGACTTGGCAGAGACGCTGTGTCTCTCACGCTGCTCTCAGGATGGAGGGACGGGGACGGGCAGGATTCAGAGGAAGCAAGTGTGCTGGGAGCCGTGGAGGGCACACACTCCATTTGTGTGTACATCGAATAGCATCCGGGGTCTAGCAGATGCCTAGGAGCTCAGTCTTTGGCCCATCTTATCCAGCCTTTGTCAGTGGTTGCATCCCTCCCTCGACAGAACTGGAGATGGAGGGGAAGGATGGACATTTTATTTTATTGTTTAATTTTATTTATTTATTTATTTATTTATTTATTTTAGGTGTTTTTGAGACAGGGTCTCGCTTTGTGGTTCAGGCTGGCCCTGAGCTCAGCCTCAAACTCACATCATAGCAATCCTCCTGCTTCTGCCTCCCGAGTGCTGGGATTACAGGCGTGAGCCACCATGCCCGGCACTGTGGTATGTGGTACTAAGCATTGCCCACCACTGCTAGTATTTCACATAACTTATTTCTGTTTCTGTTGGCAAGATGCTTTCGAGGTGGGCATTATTGCCTTTTTATAGATCAGGAAATAAAAGATTTGGCGAAAGTGGCTGGCCCATGGTCTCTCACTTTCAAAAAGTATGGCCAGGGATTCCCAGGCGCACGTAGCTGTCCTGTCCCAGGCAGCATGTGGGAAAGGGGGAGGGACAAAGGACACTGAACAGAGGGGGGCAGGATCCACGCGGGCCTGGGGTACACGGCCAGTCGCAATGACTGCACTGCAGAAAGGCAGCAGAGATCTCTGCTCCCACTGGGGTTCAGGGTACCCCAGACAGACAGGATGTGGGGGTACTCGGGCCCGCAGCACACGTGAAAAGGTGTCCGGGTTTTAGTTGACAGGAAGTTTCAGATGAGTCAACGCTGAGCTGTGGCAGCCAGTGAGCCTGGTGTCACCACCATCCGCCCCACCTCCACCCCTGAGGGGAGACACCTGGTGCAGTGCCAGGGAGGAGGGGCTGTCCGAGCCTGGAAGCCATGTCCCCATCCCCAGGGAAGGGATCAGGGCGGCTGGTGCGGCCCAAGCGCATCACTCTGCTCATCCCAGGCTTGCTCGTCCCCTCTGAGCAGTGGGGACCACTTTCCGACCATCATGCCTCCCGTGTTTTAGGCAGGCGTCACACGCTCAGTGCTGTACTTTTACTGCTGCGGCCTGAGCGAGTCCCTGCAGGGTCCCTCTGGCTCAGTCTCCACGTTCTAAAGCGCCATTGCACGGAGCCGCCCTGATGAGCGCTGGCGAGCGTAGCACCTTCAGTCTCTACGTCTCTGTGAGACACGGACATCAGTGAGGTCCCCTCCCTTCTCCATCATGCGATCTGGAATTTCCGGAACTGCAGCACGTCCAGGGTCTCGGGACTTCCCAGCGATGCACTGCGCTACCTCCCCGAGGCCCTTCCCTGACTTGTTCTGTGCGTAGACTTCACTTCTGTGGCTGCCACCTTTCCGCCTCCACCTCATTCTTTAGTTCTCCTTCCGCTCTACCCTGACCCTATTCCTCCTGCCTAGGAAAATCTGGTATGGGTCCAGCAGGCCAGAGGCCCTTCTCATGGCCAAGGTGCAGCGCCTTCCTGAGGGCTGAGGTGGAGATGAGACAAAGACTGCGTCTGCAGCCGCGGGTGGTAGTGAATGTGGTGAGGGGGGTGTTCCGCAGACCCCTTCACAGCCCGTGGGAGGTAGAGCCTGGCCACCCAAACATGGCAACCCCCATCACACACTGCTTTGGTACAGCCACTTGCAGCAAACAGCAGCAGAGCCTTTCTTCACCCAGAAGGTCCCCATTATCTTTATTTTTAAGTACTCCTTTTTATTTTGATAGAGCATGTCTCTGAGTTGGCCAAACTGTCCTCACACTACAAATTCTCCTGTCTCAGGTTCTGGAGTCGGGTGCGGGGGGACTCGGGCTCCGCGCTCAGCTGTCTCCTTGTCTTACACTTTCATTACTTTGCTGAGTTTTTCTTCTCTGATGAGTTGACTCTTGTTTCCATAATGGTGTCTCCTGAGACCTTCTGGGAGAAGTCGGACTGGGGGAGACAGCACACCCCACACAGTGCATATGCTCCCCTGCGTTTCCCAGCCTCCCTTGCTGCACCGTTGGGATCACGTGGCTCACTCTGACCAGTAGGCTGAGGTGCAGGCGGATGAGAGTACTGCGCCTCCTCTTCTTCCTTGCGTGGTGACGTCCTTCTGAGAGCTTCTGGCATGCAAAGCAGGGCAGGGCTGCCCACCTCTCTTGAGCCCAGGAGGAGTAAGACATCAGCCTCCTTCTCGTTGCACCGCAGGTCTCCACAGTCAGCTGCAGCCCGGCCTAGCCTCCCTCAATGTGCTGAATGGCAGCTGCACTGAGCTCCTTCCTGGCATGAAAGACAGAACTTGTGGGAGCCACTGGGGCAGCTGATTGACTCTGTCCTCGTAGTCACCATGGCGCCCAGATGGCACTTCCTGTTGGCAACACCTCTCCCGGGGCCCTCTCATCCCGACTCACTGCCAGGCTCCGTCCCACACAGTCAAGAGTGCTCAGTAGAGTTTGCCAAGAACACATGGTGGTGTCTGCCGAGGAGGGTGTCCTGGAGAACATGTACAGGCACAGGGGGCGGAAGGAGTGGCCTAAAGGTGGGCACGGGAGGCTCAGTGTCCACGGGTTCTGGGGTGGATCAGGAAGAGGGGATGTATGCTCTGAGTGGGGAGGCTTGACTCGAGAAGAACAGTCTAAGACAGATTATTGTCACTATTATTATTTTTGCCTGGAGATTGGCCCCTGAATCTGTGTACTGAGCTACATCTTACATCCTCTTTCAATTTTATTTTGAGTTGCTAAATTGCCTTGGTTTGGCTTGAACTTGCTATCCTCCTGCTTCAGCCTCCCAGAGTGCTAGAATCACAGGTTATCCTATCAAGTCCAGCTCGGACCAGATGATTTTCAAGCTTCTTCCCATCCTGAGAGTCCCCAGCACAATGTCTCCCATAATACATGTGCATTTCTGAAATTATATGAGCAGATAAATTCTGTGTGCTAAGGAAATACAGTGAAATCTCAAGTTATAACTGGTCTGACATACGAACAACTTGGGTTAATCAGGTTAACGGAAGATTCATCTGCCTCTTGTTATCTACAGCGTGTACCCAGGTAAACCTCTAGACCTCAGCAATATTGACTTATAACTAACTTGAGTTGTGACCACTCCCAGGAATTGAATGAGTTCATAAGTCAAGGATAACAGTAGAGAACTTATGAAACAAAACAGCCCGACTAACGGAGCAAGTGAGAAGCAGCACACTGACGTGATCCTCTCCAAAAGGTATGCAGTCTCGTGAGCTCCACGCTCCAGACTCCCCCGAGGCAGACGAGTGGAGATGAGTGGTCACCGAGGCCCAGGGAGCACATCAGTGATTTACACGTCAACTGTCAAGGGGGCTGAGCTCAGGGCGGAGTCGGGCTGGAGAGAGACTGATGTCATCGTGCCAGTGGCCCACAATCAGGACACGCTGTGCTTTATCATGCGCTAAGTGCTGCCTTGACATCCAGAGCACTCAGGGACAATTATCCACAGGCTCGTTCTAATGTATCATAGATCATCCTGTGTCTGCGGACTTGTGCAGCCTCCGGGGAGAAGAGCAGCTACTCCCGCTGTACAGGGGCCCAGGGAGAGTGTTCAGAGGTTTCCCCCCAGATCACGCTGAGACTAAGCAAGACCCCAATTTGGAGTCTCCACTCACAGACTGCCAGGTTCTTGAGGAATTTTCCCTGCCTGGTGTGACACGGTGCATGGGAACTGTGGACATCTCTGACCATCTTGGGGGCAAGAAGTATTCTGAGGGGACCAGCAAAGAGCCGGGTGACAGAGGGCCTTGGAATTCCAATGTGAACTCTGGGGACCTCACCCGGAAACTCAGCTTCTACATCTAAAAATGGGAGGAAAGTCATGAATCTGCTCTGAAGTAGCTGTGCAGAAGCCCCACAAGAGAAGGAGGTGAAGATGTTTGGAAAACCTACGAAAGCTGTTTAGGGGCCGCCCTCGGCTGCAAGTGACCGAACACCCCCACCCCACCCCCCGAGTGGGGGATCAGCCAGAGCTTCGTCTTCCCTGAAGTCAGAAGCGTGGGGCATGATAAGGAGCAGAAGGAGGCGATTCAGTTACTCCCCTGGGGGTCTGATCCACTCTTCTCTCCCGCCCCACCTTCACCTGCGCTACCTTGTAAACACAAGATGCTGCTTCCTGAGGCTTCCTGTTCCAATTCCAAGCGAGAGGAAGGAGGAGGAAGGAGAGCAGGTGCTGTTGCTGGGAGTGGGAAGCTCTTCTGAGCTGCCCAGCAGTGGCTGTGATGTCAGTCCGCACAGCTACCGAGGCTGGGGAAGGGGACACTTTTGGCTGCCGCACACATCCGAGGTTTTGATGGAAAAGAAAGGGACGCTGCAGGGAATACTGGGGGGCTCCATCCTCTCCACGAGGATGGGCACAGAATTCCCAGAGACCTTCCAGATTCAGCCTCTGGGTTGGAGGAGGAGCAGGTCACACACAGTGCTCTCATCTGCCTGCACACAAAGCAAGCCCACCAGCTCCCATGTCAGACTTGGAAGCAGGGGCAGGTTAGGGACAGAGGTCCCCAGGGGCCTCTCTGTCCCTTCCATCTGCTCAGGGTCATTAGTCCGGCTGCCTTGGCTTCGAGCGGCAAATCGGAGTCGCTCATTAAATCGCCACTGTGCTGGAGCTGCTCTCCACCCGAAGATGTCTAACCACAGACTTCCTCTCTACTCCTGGCAACGGGGAGAAAACGAAACCACAGCAGTTTTCATTGCTGACAAAAAGACAAAACTGACTTGTTTGTTTAATAAGCCCAGACAGAAGATTTTTATTTCTGGGAAGAAAAGCTGAAGATTTTAGCCTGGAGAGTCTTCCCCAGGCCACAGAATTGTCGGATTCTGCAGCTCCTGGGCTGGTGGATTCAAGGCCCGGTGGTCAGTGGGGAGAGTCGAGGACCCCAGGGCTCAGCGCTCCAAGAGGCCACGCTGTGAGTGCTCGTGAGGCCGAGGCAGCATCAGGCCTCTCGCCACTTCTGGTTTCAAAGCATCCCACGTGTGCATTTATGGTTCCTCGCTCTCATTTTCTGTTATTAATTTTAGCCACCGATTAATTCCCATTTCATCCTTCGTTTTTTTTTTTGTTCTCCTATCCCCCATTTCTGATCATGTGCAGTCAGCGCCTTTATTTTCAGTCTTTTTTCTTTAATAACAGAGGCATTTCAGGCCCCACGTTTTTCCCCCTTGAGTTCAGCTTTTCTCAGGGACCGATCAGTTTTCAAGTAAAATGTTCCCCTTTTCATCTGTTTCTTGCCGGTTTTTAATTTCGTTTTTTATGTGTCCTTTGATTGGTGGGTTTTGCAGAAGTGTGTTTATTAATTTCTAAGTAGTTACGAATATTTTCAGGCACATTAGTGATTTCCTTTTTAATTTAAAAATTTAGATTATAGTAAGAGATAGTGATCTATAAAGGATCTTATTTTAAATTTAGAGGACAATTTCTCAGAATCCAACTGCATGCTCCGACTTTACGCACGTTGTATGGGGAAGGGAGGACAGCTGCTCAGAGCCCCTCAGGACAGGGTAAGATTCGAACAGTCCCGTCTCCCGGTTTCCGCCCTGGCTTCCTGCCTCTCCAGCTGGCATCAGGCAGGATACAGCATTTTTCTGCGCTTTACTTCCCATCTTTAAAGTGGGAACCTAAGAGCACTGACCCCCAGCGCTGCGCAGGGTCTGTGGCACTACCGTGACTATGTCCCTGGATGGATACTGAGGTGCTGCAGATGCTGCGAAGAAGCCCTCACAGAACACAAGTGCTGCTAGTTTTGTTTTCATAATTTTTTTTTTTTCAGAAAAAGGGGAACCTTCACTGTCCATGAGTCGAGCTTTACCCTAACCGGGAATTGTGGTTTCCGGTCACTGTGGGGACGAGAGAGAAAAGAGGAAATGAGGGCTCAGTGCCGCTGGCCATCCACACCCCCCAAGAGAGGCATCTGGAGCCTGGACACCTGGTCACTGGCTCCGAGAAACACAGCGATTCAGGGACAAAGCCAGGTCTCAGGCACCAGCCGCACCCCGTCACACAGCCTCTGAACCCCACCAGGTGGCTGCCTCTACAGACATGGTTGACCCTGGTTTCCCGGGCCAGGGATTCTGGAGGGCAGAGCGGCTATCGGAAGAGGACAGAGCTGGGCCTGGCTGCTGCTGGGGGTGGTGCTGCCACTTCACTGGCAGAGGAAAACCAGACTTGATCTGGGGGAAGGGGCCCTCCCGGCTCCCCGGGCAGCTGCTCATCTGCACCCCTGTGGGACTGTGCCTTGCTGCCCAGGGCCTGGGCTTGGCCCTGCTGAAGGACCTAGCTTTACTTTCCTGGCAGGGGGCCGACTTGAGGGTCAGGACCCCGATGGCTCTAATCCTGGATACAGTTTGAGAGGAGGCTCAAAGAGATAGTGAAAGGGGAGACGGCCAGGGCAGTGCTGACGACTCACGTCCTGTCCGCCCGAGGCCCGTGGGCAGCCTCGTGTTAAGTGCTCTGCAAGCTCCATCTCTCCCTCTCTCCCCCTCCATCCTCCTTTCTTCTAAAGCTCGCTTTAACTGAGCACCTATTTAAGAGAGAATAATACAGCGATCACTATCCATAGAGGACAGGCAGGTACAGGTGGGTAAGGACAGTGCCCGGCAGCTCCTGAGTTTCATGGGCACAATGCAAGGAGATGGTGAGTGACTGTCCCAGGTCTCCAGGGAGCTGCAGAGAGAAAGGGACACATGGGCTGGAAGAAACAGCAGGGACAAGAAAAGGACTATTGTGGGGAAGGTGCACAAAACCAGGACGAGGTGAAGCCTCATTGCATGAGGATGTCAGTGAGCAGCAGGAACCCAAGACCCAGCTCTGGAGCCCATGGTGTGTGCAGAACTCAGAGCAGTCGGCAGCCTTCCATGGAGTGCACGGGTCTCAGTGAAGTCTCCTGGTGTCGGTGTGCAGACGTGTGTCTCAGACACCTGTCTCGGGTTCTGGCACTTCATGCTCTGTGACCTGGGGCACTCTGAGCCCAGTTTTATTATCTTGAAATTAGGGATCGATGACCTGGGCATTCTCTTGGAAATCATGTCCTTGGTTGGTGGGGCAGTCGGAGTTGGAGTGGGCGGGTAGACAGAGGCCAGTTGGCCCTGAACGCGGCACAGGCGAGACAGGAGGTCGGGGGTCTCTGCTGAGTTCTGATGGGCTGAGCCTGGGAGGCGCAGCGCTCAGAGGAGACTTTGCTGAGCCTGAGAGGTCTGGAGTTTCCCTGGAGAGCCGGAAGTGGCACTGTAAGTAGCTTCCTGCAAGCACAGAGAAGCACCGGGAGTGGGCACAGCATGGAGGAAAAAGCTGAGGGCAGCTCCATCCAACTAGATGCAAAATCTGAACAGGGGAGAAAAGACTGCTGGAGAAGACAGGCTTTGAACACTGTGTTGGGGAAACTACATCTTTATCTCCTGTCCATCGGGCCATTAAAAGCCAATGACAGGGAGAGGACCAAGGAGTGCAGGTTGCAGGGGTCCTAGACATCGGCATGAAAGGTCCTAATTAGCAGTGACAGTTGTGATGACAACACAGTGTAGATGCCAGTATCTGTCTCCTGGGCTGCAAGGACAAGTTCTGTGGCCCAAGTCACACAGTCACTGGAGGGAAGGACACTCCCAAAGGCAAGAGCTTGCCCCCCCCCCCAAGGAACTAGAATCTGGAACTGCCAACTCAGGCCTGGTCCCCCTCCACTCTCTTGCTTCTCTTCCTCTTTCTCTCCCCATTTCCCAACTCTCCCCGCCATGCACAGGGGCCCACAGCTATCCGCCTCCTGCCCCTACCCTCAATGTCCTTCAGTTGTCACCCCAGGAGAGCCCGGCTGGCTGTGCCCGGGGGATTGTGGCCCTGGCTCCCAGGCCAGGAAAAGGGTGGTTTTCTGAGCACCATGCCCACCCCTAGCAGAATGCTAGAGGGTGGTTCTCAGAAGAGGGTGCTAGAGCCATCTGGATGTTCTCCCCAACCATGGAGGAGTCTTTCTTCGTTCCTAGCTCCCACACAGCCAGAGCAGAGCTTCCTGGGGCTCCTCTTAAACTCAGGAGGCCCTGCCATGATTTTCATATAGAACGGTTTCCCTAAATAGCAGAGGCAGCCAGCTGAGGCCGATGGGACAGAAAACAACATCAGCCACTGAGGTGAGCCTGTGCCCGCTCTTGTATTAGCAGCCACCGCCTGGTAGAACGCTGTGGCAAAGTGGCCAAGCACATGGCCTCTGACCTGTGTACCACCCCAGGCAATACCAGCCCCTGTGGCTTCCCAGCCAGGATGTCGGCCAACTGCTCATCTTGCCGAGCCTCGCTTTCATCATCAGTGCACTGGGGCCAACGAGTGGAGACTGCATTCCTCGGGACTTCCCGCGTGGTCTGCCCCGGGGAGGGTGCAGTGCTGTTTTATAATTACTGCTGACTTTGCTGTGGCAGCAAGGCCTCACCCCCAGGCTCTTAGGGTTCATTTGTTGGTTTTCAGTGGCCATTGATAGCGCACTTGATGTACTAGCCTGCCCACCTCCCCGGTGTCCTGTCCTTGGCTTTTCTGTGCCTCGGTTTCCTCAGGTGTCAAATGGAGTAACAAACACACTGTCTACATAAGGCTTTTGAATGAAATGAAGTGAGTTGATACTTGCCAAGCACCAATAATCCTGATCGGGAAGGGCTCAGAAAGGTTGGCAATGTCTGTAAAATAATCTTCTACCACATGGACGCTAAGGGCTGCAGGTAGATCACTGTGTACCTGACGAGCCCCTTGCCGTCAGGCATGCAGGCTGTTTCCAATTCTTCACTCTTATAAATAACGCTGCAGTGAACATCTTATACATAAATCTTTCTGTTTCCCTCTGATTACTTCCAATATTGCTTGCCTCAGAACAAAGTCATATCTCTCAGACCTCTCAGTGATGCCCTTTGAAATAAAAGGAAAGCCTCTTCCCGTCAGAGAGAGCAACATATGGACTCTGTTAGCCAAGACGTGCCTCGGGAGTAAGGTAAAAATACATTCAAGATGGGTCCGGGTCCGAAGCAGGGTGTCTGACAGAGAACCAGTTTTGAACTCCCTTCTCACTCCCTGCCAGGAGGAGGGGCCATGATTTCTGTCTCTGAGGCGATTCCAAGGAGCTTTTACGCTCTTGGCTCTTGGTTCTTGGCGCTGGAAAAGAAACAAAGAGCAGTAAGGGAAGCGGTGAATTCTCTGAGCTGTAATAGACACCTCCACCCAGTAGGGGGAGATATCGCCTGTCTGTGTGAGTGAGGAGGATTTGGATTTCTTGATCTGGAGGACTCCCTTTGATGCCTTAAAACTTTGGCTTAGGTTTTCTATATTTCTCCTGTCTGTTTTTCTTCCTTTCCTCCCACCTTGACACTTTTCAGCAGCACTTGGGATTGCCATTTCTTCGCCCATTCATTTTGGAGGAATCCAGCATCTGCTCCCTTCCCCTAGGCCAGACATCAAGATTGTTTTCAGACACTTGCCTTCCAGGCTCCACCTCACACACATCAAACACATTAAATATAGTTTTTCCCTGTGAAAAATTATAGGAATTATTTTTATAACTTTGCTTTTGAAATTCTTTGGCTACAAGTAATTCATTTGATGTATGGTTGGCTTTGATTCCTCAGCAATTATCAGGGGTACTCAAGAATTTTTGCAAAGTGAGAAAAATCTAACCTGCACATCGTTTTCAAACATAAGGAAATTTGTGTGAATACTAAATGAAACCATTCACGAGGTTGATGTAATAGTTTGTTTTGTAGAGGTCTCATGAAAACTGTATTAATTCCTACAGTAAGCTTTTCGTGTTTTGGAGCCAATCGTTATGTTTTTGGGTCTCATAACTGTTTTAGAAATTGCTGCAAAGTTCTCAGTGCCCAGTGGCTAAGTGAGCCTCCCCAGACTTAGGGGTAGATGAAAGATTCAGTGTGGTTTGTCAAAAGCATCCAGGCCACAGCAGGACAGATGGACAAATTACTTCGACAAGAGGAGGGAAGACATAATTGTAGTGGAATGTGGCCAGTGCACAGTGACGATTCTGTCTGCCTTCAATCTACATGGACAGAAGGGCCAGTGAGCAGACATTGAGCAAGGCAGGAGCCAGGTGACCTCGGGCCTCTCCTAACCAGATTCCCAGAGGGCAGGCTTTAACCGCAAAGAACTCATGAGCCAGTAAAACTGCTGACCACTCAGCCCTGCCTACGCTGACCTCCAGGCCCCTCGCGTCACCTGGGAGCGTGTCAGAAAGCAGAGTTTCAGGCGCCGAGGCCTCCTGACTCAGACCTTTCCTGACCAGAGATCAGTGTGAGCCGTGAACATTGAGGTCAGAGAGGCAGGCTGCAGGTCCTGCCTGACCAGGGACAAGCTCTCTGTAGGGACCGGCATCCTAGGACCTGGGGAAGCTAGGGAGGTGGCTTCTGGGGACCAAAGCTGTGACACTTGTCCCTCAAGCTCTTAGCTGTTTCCAGGTCTAGCTGGCAAGCCCAATCCTTGGGGGCTGGGCGCTGGGAGGCACTGCCTGGCAAGCTGGTAGCTTTTCCTGCTCAGGGCTGTTGCAACGCCTTCTGCCCATGCAGTAGCTTCCCCTGGCCTCTGCTCCAGACAGCCTGTCTTGCCTGCTGGCTCCTTTAGCCAGCGCCCCACCGATTATCTAATAGACTGGTGGCTACGTGCATAATTTATTCCTGTGAGTAATTGATCACATTAGGATGAGCAAAGGGCAGCACCAGGAAGAGAAGGGGAAGAGACATCGATAACCAAGGGAAGGAAGCAGCTACAGCCAGCTAATTGGATGTCTTGCTGAGGCAGCTTTTTAAACACAGTGTTCATCTCGCTGCTGCTGGCTGACCACACCCACGCTTGCCCCATTAGGGGAGGGTTTTGCCAGGTGTTAAGAGTCCCAGCAAGCGCTGGACTGAATGGAAAGCTCAGTTTATGAGCGAGGTTCTCTGAGCCAAATTCATTTTCTCCAGTCTCAGTCTTATCATCTGTAAAATGGAGAAGGCCGCCTCAGTGGATTCCAAACAGGACTGATTTGCAAGGATACTTTAGACACCTAGATTTCCAGCGCAAGACCTCTGAGATGCCGCAGGAGCCACAGGGCGAGGCCAGGCAGCCTTGTTATGACAAGCACCCCTGTGACTCCGAAGCAGCCGGCCCCATGGGCAGCCAGGAGCACTGGGCTGGAAAGATAACCATGAGCTCCTGGCCAGCTCCGGCACTTTGAGCTGGTCGATATGGATGGATTTTCCCATAACTTCTCACAGAGCATCGTTCAGTCCTGAAGGGAGAAAGATAAGAAAGACAGGAAACCATCTCCTACTCCCGGTGCAGTCGTTCACTTGTTACCTGGCAGCAGTCCCTCTCCAAGTGTCCCTTCACCCACCTGAGCTTGGGCTGGCAGGTGTCACAGTGTTTCTGACGGAGCATGGTGTCACCGTGTGCTGAGGGTCCCAGGCCTGGGCGCATATAAAAAGCACAGGTGCCAGCTCGCCATCCACTCGGCTCACTCAGGATTTGGTGTGTAAGGGCTTCCAAAGATGGACCAGGCTTGTAAGCCAGTTGCCCATCACAGTGGAACACCTGGGGTATGGAGCATTGTGGAAGGGTCTAATGCAGGGAGGCCACCAGCAGGAAAGGCCCCAGCGCATCGTCACTCTCCCTCACTCCAGTCTCTCAGGAGTCTGGACAGACCTGGCTGTGGAAACCTCCACAGTGTTCCCCCAGGACCCGCAGGAGACCTGCCCCTTAACCTTGGAGCTCGACCTCCCAGAGTCTGCTTTTGTGTCTCTTGAGAGGGATCATAGGAACTCCAGCCATGCAGGCCAACTGGGAGGATTTCAGACAGCTTGGACACTGTGCTCTGAGAGAGGCAGATCCATGCCACTGGGACCCCTCCCTGCGCTGCGCTCCCACCCCCACGCTGAGGAAGGCAGGGTGGGCAGAGGTTCTGCCTACTGGCCCACAGTCTGGCAAGGAAACAGCCTCAGAGCTCTCCCTCCAGTGGGGATTTCCAGAACCATTCTGTTCCTCGTATCCTGCCTCCTCTATCACACAGCTTTGTGTTCCTCTAATCTTTTGGGGCCTTGCTCAGCACTCATAAGGAATACCCTGGGACGCCTTCTCATCCTCTCGGCGTGGAGCCCGCTCTCCCTCACCTTGACAGAGCTCTGCAGAACGTGGCCACCTATATGTCACCTTGTACCTTGTCACTCACCCTTGCTTGTGTGGGAGATAGAAAAAAAAAATGCTATGTTCTCCTAACCTGCTATCTTGTCGCTTTGCACGTAGCTGAGCTCCATTTTCCTGGCCTCTCTGAGCCATCCCAGTCAATGGACAGTGAGCTACAGTGAAGTCTGTGCTCTCAGGCTGGGTTCCTAAATGTTCCACGCGCCTTCTCTCTTGCATTCTTGGCTGCAGACAGAAAATTTCAGAGGTCTCTGGGTTGGCTAGTTGGACATAGCTTGGTTTTTGACCAAGTAAATGAGAAGTCACCCATCCATTAGCCTGGCAAGTGGGAGGGCTAAACTTCCTTGTTTTAGCTCACTGAGATGTGGGGGTGCACCCCCCCCCAGGCAGTCTCACTTGTCCTGGTGATGGCACATTCAATTCCTGGTCAGTGTCAGGAATCACCCTCCTTCTCCAGGGTTGGCCCGTCTTCCCAGAATGCTTTTATTTGTCATTTTTCATATACGTGTTTCCTTCTTAACCTCTAGGTCTTCTCTTAAAGGTCACTGCCCAGCTACTAGTCGATATTTATGTTCTCGATTTTTTTTTTTTTTTAGAAAGTACTCTTTTTATAACCTGCGTGCTTCTTGTTTCTCATTCTGTCTCCACCTCAGAGCACGAGCTCCCAAGGGCATGCATCAAGTCCTGCTTGTTCATCTTTCTGTATCCTATGCCAAGCAAGGTGTCTGACAGAAAGTAGTCACTCAGCAACTATTAGCTGACGGATTAAGGGAATGAGTGAACCAATTATGCATGGATCAGTTTAATTCAGTTCAAATATTTACTGGGCACCAACCTTGTGCAAGGCACTTTACATAACCTAATGTATTCTTTACCCAGTTCCCAGCAAAAGCCCAGTGAGAGGGCTCTGATTACTGCCCCCAGTTTACACTGAAGGATCAAGAGGCACGTTAGCAACCACGGCACAGACCCTTCACACTCATCATCCTCTGGTCACCGTCCTACTCCTAAAAGACAAGTCTGTCCTTCTCCTTTTCCAAAAGGAAAAACTCAGGCTCACACAGACCAAGTCCTTTTCCTAAGATCGTGAGGCTGCTGAGGTCATGGAGCAGGAAGAGAGCAGGGATCCACCTGTCTTCTGGAGCTCTTCTTCCCTAAGTCAGATGCCCTCTTTAGAAATCCCCAGAGAAGATCTTGGCTGGGGAAGAAACCAAGCCAAGAATTTCTCCTGAGTCCCGTGAGCTTGGTTCACCCACAACACCTGGGGCTAAGGGGTGCTGCTTCTGTACCCCGGGCCTTCAGCTCCAGCTTCCAGTGTCAGCCGAGCTGATCAGGTTCATCTGGGGAGAGCAACCCAGGCTATTGATGGAGAAAATCTGTGATTCATTATGGTGCACAGAAGTACCAAGCCACAAGTCCTTTCCACAGCTGAACTTGCTGGAGAGTCGTGCTCTGTGTGTGCGGGAGATGGCATAATCCCCCCTGAAGCCAGCAGGAAACTTGAATAGATTCAAGTTCCTCCACTTGGCAGACTGCGGATTGGATGGCAGCGCTACTCAGGAATTCTCTGGGGTGGGAGCTAATTAGGGTGCAATTTTTCAATTACAGAACATTGACCAAGCCTCTCTCCAGCCCCCCACACCATCCCACCATGGATACACTCCATTTGTCTATTTTCCTTTATTTCTTAATCATCTGATGATATGACAGCAATTATTTGTCATTTGGAAGAGAAAATTGTCACGGAGCTATTCTCTCCCTCTGGAAACCCCAGCTCCTCCTCAGTGATGGCTGCATTTGATAAATGTTTTGCATTCTCGCGGTCCCCCCCCCCCCCCCCCCCGTTGGGTGGCAACAGGAGGACATTAGCCAGTGACGTAGGCCTGCTCTGATGGAAACGCCATTTGTACAAAGGCACGGAAAACAGCAGTCTCCAGTTGAAAAGGAGCCTCAGCCCAGAGCTCTGGGCCCACCCACGTCACCTAGATGAGACTGTGGGACATCTGCTTTGGGGAATTTGGTCATTTTCTGAGCTAATAAGCCAGAAACAGGAATGCAAAACAGAGGTGGAGCAAAAAGAAAAAAAGGCAAAGAGAAAAAAAAAAAAAAAAGGACAGGGCACCAGGAATGGGAAAACTTAAATGACTTTGTTTAAATGTCATGCTACTCTCAAAACCCTGTTCTCATATGTATGCGAGTTAATTAAATGGAAAAATGTCAAATTAGTTGCTTAAAATATTAATGGCAGGAATTACGCTAGATCTAGAGGGGGCCGAGTGAAGGAAACTAACCTTTCAAGCCTTAACCCTTTCGTGGACAGCCCTTCTCTTTCAAAGCCTGTTTTGTAGGTTCAGGATGGGAGCTCCCCGGTGGGATTGCAAAGTGAGCTTCTTCCTGCCACCCGGAACTCACTGGTGATGTTTTATGTCCACGGCATCCGCTTTGCTTGTGGATTTAAGGTTCCCGGCAAGGCCCGATAATCACACATTTGTCTGTTCTAGAATCTGAGTAATTTCCCATTTTTTTCCACCCCGTTGGTTTTTGAAGGACATTTTGGTTTGAAGAGCTCATTAAAATGAAAAATGGGAAAGACTACGCAAAACAGGGTGTCTGTATACTCCCAGTCAAATGTTTTTCCGGGGCCCGGGGAATCCAGAACCTGTGCCTTTTGAACAAAACAGTGAGAAAATAGAGTCACAGACGCAAGGGTTTAGGGGCTCCTGGGGATAGGCTTCAGATCCCCTAATGCACCCTCATGTTATCATGTGAGGAAGACAAAGCCCCAGGAAAAGAGAACATCACCAAAGCCACACAGCTATTGAGGTCCTGCCTGTCACTTCCAAGGATCTGTATAGATCCAGGATGGACAGGGACAATAAACAGAGGACACATGTTCCACACCCTTAATTCTGCAGCAGGAGGGGCAGGAGGAAAGGGTGGCTCTGGGTAACAGGGAGAGCTTGCCTCCTTCTGCCAGTGTCTGCTGTCACTGTGCCAGGTGACTGGGTGCAATACTTACCTTCTCTTCATTCTAGCAAGAGATTGCAAGCGAGGAAGGTGCGTATTGTTCACTGAGAAGTTTTGGCTGGTGGCTGTGTTGAAGTAGTCAAACTTATGGCATGTTATGGCTCGGGTCTCAATGTCCCCACAATGAGAAAAGTAACAAAGACAGCGTATACGTATTATTCATCAGTTCAGCCTGGCGGATGGATGTCACCCCTGTTTTTACAGGTGTTCTGATTTATATCCCCTAAGCGCCTCATGTGCTCAGAGGTAATCCAGGGTGATTGGATTATGGGAGCTTAGAGCTGATTTGCTGTTTGCAGGCAGAGTCTGGATGGCAGAGGTGGGGCCTGGAAGGGTTTATCTCCCGCCTTGGCTCCTCCCTTCCCTCTGCTCCCTGGGCACCATGATGTGAGCAGGTTTTCCTCTGGCATGCCACTCTCCCGTGATGCTTTCTGTTAGAAGATGACCAACCACATACTGACATGAGAGCCCAAGTAAACTCCTCCCCCTGTAAGTTGTGGGTGTTAGTTACTGGGTCTCAGGGAGAAGGAAGTGCCTAAGGCAACAGGTTAGGCAAATGGGCATCTCCAAACAAAGCAAAACTGAATTTGTAGGAATGTGCAGCCCTGTTGGGGAAAACGGGCTGTGTACCATATAGCTACAGAGCTTGCAAGAGAAATGCCGGATAATGGGCATAGGGCCCAATTTCCAAAAGGAGGAAGGAGATAGTCTGGGATGCTCAATAGTTTTGAGAACTCTTGTATGTTTCAGTCCTTTTGTGTATCAGTCAGCGTGGAAAGCTGAGTCATGGCGCCAAGTGAATCTGCATTGGAATCCTTGGAACCCACTCATGTTACTAGAAATGGCAAAAGTGACTCCGCAGAGGTGACTGAGCTGAGAATTTTAAGTCAGTAACAAATGTGCATTGTTTTAAGCCACTTAGCTTTCATTCATTTGTTATAGCAGCCACAGGAAGCTAATATAGTTGGTTGCTGAGAAATAACACTGCTGTCCATGCAGCTTCCTCATACTTGGCCTGAGAGGTTGCTAGCTTGACCTCTGCCCAGGGGTTGGGTGTAAGGCTGTCCCTGCTGTGCTGCAGGAAGAAGGCTGCTAGAAGTGCACTTTGCTCAGCGCCACCGCAAAAGCACTGGAAAAATTCTGCTGATATTTCTGCATGCCTCTATCTCAGCTCCTTTAACAGGCTAAAGTAGATCTTGTGGCCACCTGAACACCCCCAGGGGACCCAGACATAGGCACAGTTCCATACATGGAGGGGACTGCCAGGTCCTTAGCCCACGAGGGGGGATGCAGGGTTCCAGTACTAAAGAAGGCCAGTAAGAAATGGGGATCTTGAGGATCCACAGCCCCCCTCAACATGAGAGAGCTCTGGGAAGGCCTCCCTCAAACTCTGTTTGGCCTGGTTTCTGAAAATGTCCTGCTATTGCCCCAAAGGATAAACATGGTGAGAACTACCCACAAAGGCAATGCCCCTTTGGAAGTCTAGGGAAGCACAGGGCCCTGGAACTTACCTGGGCTCAGAGCTGTGTTCAAGTAAGCGTGTGCAGTGGGGCTGCCAGGGTTAGCAGCAGCTGAAATGTTCTTCAGGGGGTCCCAGGGTGCTTTTCTCATCGAATCTCATCAGGACTCTTTTCCTGCATGCACAGCATAGTCCACAGGAAGTCGTGTCCTCTGAAGCCAAACACAGCCGCACACAGTCCGTCTTCCCTGGCTCGAGAGTCTGAACCCCTCAGCCACAGGGACAGATGCCCACCTGGGATCCAGCACGCATCTGGCATTGTAAAGTGCGGCTGCCTTTGAGTTCAGGGAAAGAAGTAGGCGAAACGAATTCCCCATAACATCAAGCGCACTACAACCCGCCCATAGCGTTCCTCCTGGCCTGGGACATGTGTGTCTCCCCTTTTCGCAAGGACCTGGAAATAGGCAGAGGAACAGGAAGTAGGTTCGTAGCATGGCTGCCTGTCAACCTCCCACTGACCGACTGACAGGGCTGCTGGGAGTATCACCTGAACGGTGACTCCTGGAGAGGCTTGAGCAAGGAGGAGAGGTCTTTGAGCCCTGAGGGTGTCCCCACTGCTCCAGGAAAGAGGGATATCCCTGCACCCCACTCTCCTCAGTCCCTTGCTTCCCCCAATGAGGTCTTGCTGTGTAGGGAGGGCGGGCCACCGCAGGGAACTGTGACTTATTGGACACACGTAATTAGCCTATTTCCATGTAACACATTTTAACAGAGGCCATTACAGCCTAATAAAAGGAAACGATAGTACCATAAATTGCCTGATCAATAGGAGGGAAAGCAGGAAGCTGGGAGTCAGCTTCCTCCGAAGGACCCCGAGGACTGCAACAGTGAAACACCCCTGAAATGGAAGGACAAGGGAAAAGAGCCTTTGCCATCTCATTCACACACTTGGCCCATCTCTCATGGGGACACACTGTGCTCCAGAAGTTCCCTTGCATCCCCTGGAGAGGGACCAAAGGTCCAGGACAGTGGAGGAGAAAGACTTAAGGTCAGGGGCGTTGTAGTCTCGGGTGTCAAATAGGAACAACTCTGGGAGGAGGAAACATTGGAGAGACACAGCGCTGAGCAGGGTGTGCCCTAGAGCCAGGCGGTTGTGGGCCGAGCCCACTGAACTTGTGAGCCAAACTAAACCTCTCCTCCTGGAAGATGTGACTTTGGGAACTTTGTCCCAGCAACTGGGAAGGGACCGATACATATACAAGGTGTAGAATTGCTGAATCAAATGCTAGCTCTGTTTTTAGTTTTTGTGAGAAATCTCCATACTGGCTTCCACAGTGATCGCACTAATTTACATTCCCCCCCGACAGTGTGAACGGGATTCTTTTTACCCACATCTTTGCCAGCATTCCTTGTTTTCGTGTGTGTGTGTGTGTGTGTCCTTGATATTAGCCATTCTGGCTAAGGTGAGATGAAATCTCCGTGTAGTTTGGACTGCATTTCTGCCAAAGGCGAAAGATGTTGAACATATTTTTTTCGTATACTTATTGGCTGCTTATATTTCTTTGGGAAAGTGACTGTTCAATTCTCCAGATTATTCGGGGGAGGATATCTGAGTTCTTTATATATTACAGATATTAATCCTCTGCTGGAGGAGTGAATAGCTCAAACATATTCTCTTAGGTGCTGTAGGTGGTCTTTTCACTCTGTTGTGTCCTTCACCGTGCAGAAACTTTTAAACATGCTGTGCTCTCATTTGTTGATTCTTGCTATTATTTCCTGTGCTTTCAGAACCTGTTTCAGTAAGTCTTTACTTCTGCTGAGGGCTTCAAGGGTTTCTTTCATACTATCTTCTGGCAGTTCAATTTCTAGTCTTATAACTAGATTTTTGACTTATTTTGAATTGATTTTTGTTTACAGTAGGAGGCGGGAATCTAGATTCAGTCTTTTACATGGCAATTCCATTTATCCCAGCACCATTTGTAATATGTCTTTTCTCCAATACATGCTTAGGGCCCTTTTATTTAGAACCAGATAACTATAGTACTGTGGATTTCTTTCTGGGTCTTTGATTCTATTCCACTGGTCTATTTTTGTGCTCGTAACACGCTGGTGTTGTTATTATGGCTTTGTAGTGTAATTGGAAGCTGGGTATTGTTATTCCTTTACCCTTGCTCTTTTTGCCTGGGATTGTGTTGGCTGTTCTTGGGTCTTCTGTGTTTCCAAATGAATTTTGGGATTTTTTTTTCTAGTCATGGAGAATTTCATCTAAATTTTGATGGGATTGCACTGAATCTGTATATAGAAAGGTTTATTTGGCTCACAGTTTGTAAAGGTTTCAGTCCATAGCCGGCTGGCTTCAAAGCAGATTGGCATGGCAGAGGAGCAAGGCAGATGGGAAATAGTTCATGGCAGAGCAGCAGCAGCAGCAGCAGCAAGCCTCCCTTTCCCTTCAAGCCCATCCAGGCTACAAGCGTTTGGTTGATGCTGCCCCACCCAGATACAACTTCTGTCTTCAGTAAACATTCAGAACTATGCCAAGCTAATCGGCGGAGTGATCCAGGATCACACATCCTTAATTCAATATCATGTACCCAAGGTCCAGCCATCTCCCCAAAGCCCCACCTAGGAGGGCATGAAGCTCTGAGGGACATCTAGATACTCACCTACAATACAAAGTCTACATTACAAGGCCTGAGCCCCTGCTGGTTATTCTCAACTCACAGAGCCACTTGTTTAAAACAAGTTCCTATGCTCTGCTTATCTGTATTAGACCAGAATAAGAAATGGGAAGTCTACTTCTGAGGAGCCCCCAGCCCAGAAACCAAGAGCTATCATCATCATCATTATTATTATTTCCAATATTTGCCTAACTTTCCCCTTTTGCCAGCGATTTCATTCTTCAACTTAGTGAGATTAACTTGAGATTATGTGGTTTATGCTTGGGCTAAAAGTTAACTCTTCCACTAGGTAGATTGCTAAGCATTTTATTTGTTTTCTGAAGCTGTTGGGAATGGAATTATTTTCCTGATTTCTTTTTCACCTTGTTCATTGTTGGCATACAAGAAAGTAATTGATTTTTTTTTTTTTTTTTTTGAGACAGGGTCTCGCTTTGTAGTTCAGGCTGGCCCTCAAACTCACATCACAGCAACCCTCCTGCTTCTGCCTCCCGAGTGCTGGGATTACAGGCGTGAGCCACCACGCCCGGCACTGTGGAATGTGGTACTGGTTGTTGCTGGGTGTGAGTCTCCAACACCCAGTATTGTATGTGGTTACCAGGGATCAAACCCGGGCCCTTGTGCTTGCAAGACAGGCGCCGGAACTACTGAGCTAAATCCTTGGTCCCAAGTAACTGATTTTTAATGTTGATTTTGTATCTGGATATGTGGATCACAGCTCATTAAAAAGTAGTAAGAAAGTCAAAATTATTTTATCTCCTATGTCATATAAAAACAAGCTGAGGGTTGGATTTGGCCCATCAGCCATGGTTTAGTGATCACAGTGTCTACACTGTTGCCAAAACGAACTGTTTAAAATGCAGATCTGGTCTGTTGCTCTCCCGCCCGGCTCCCCAATTACCTACTGGCCAAAGGACTAACATCTTGGTTATCGTTTATGGTCTTCTACACTGCGACCCCAGCTTGTCCTTCTGGCCCTATGACCTTCCACTCCTCTCCCCACCAGCACACAGACAGATGCTCACATATTTGGTTCCCTTTGCCTTGGTCTCTGTCATACCTCTTACCCTCAGTAGCTCGGACACGGTTGTCACTTGTGTCGCAAACCTTTACTGAAGCACGCCCTTCCTCTACAGACCTTCCCAGACCCCTGGAAGAAGGGACAGATACTCCCACGTGTGCTGTCTCCACTCACCTCCATCTATTGAAACCTGCACCTCCTTCCCTAGGGTGGCAGGTCCTTGGCAGCAGGGAGGCAAGGACTGTGCCTTCTCTTCTTGGCCCTGCTAGTGCTTAGCACAGTCTGCCAGGCAATTAACAGCCAGCAGTTGCTTCCCCAATGGGAGCCGATGTCCCAGGAAGCCGACTGGCTCAACCAACTCAGAGAAAGTCACGTCATCGTGCTGAAAAGCCTCTCTTTCTCCTTGATGGAAGCAAGGCCCCATAGGAGAATCCTCCAGCCCATGGGCCTGTTTGGGGTCCGCATCCTCACTTCACCCGGCTCTTGTCACTCACCTGCCCACGCCAGCCCTCTGGGAGCCGGGGCCAGGTTTCCAGCCATCTCCTTGGCAGGGCTAAGCCAGGCATCCCTGGGGCCAGCAGCGTGCTGTCCCGCCCTCCCTCTCTGGGCACTCCTGAGCCCTGGAGAAGGGGCCAGCGCCACAGGAGCGCGCTGTGGAGTCGGCCAGAAGCTCTGGGCACCACTGGCTGCAGACTGTCTGACGCTACCGGGGCAGGAGGCTGGGATCGGGTTCAACGCGGGTTCTGGGGTTTGATTTATAGCACTGGGCGTTTGTCCCTCACGTTTTCCTTATGCCTGGGGACAACCCAGGCTGACTGCAGATTTCTTTCTTTCATTGTATGTGTGTGTGTGTGTGTGTGTGTAAAGTGTGCAAAAGCAAGAGAAAGATAGTCTTTTTTTTGAGACAGGGTCTTGCTTTGTGGTTCAGGCTGGCCCTGAGCTCAGCCTCAAACTCACATCACAGCAATCCTCCTGCCTCTGCCTCCCGAGGGCTGGGATTACAGGCGTGAGCCACCACGCCCGGCACTGTGGTATGTGGTGCTGATTGCTGCTGGGCCTGAGTCTCCATACTCAGTATTGTATGTGGTTACCGGGGATCGAACCCGGGCCCTTGTGCTTGTAAGACAGACGCCGGAACCACTGAGCTAAATCCCCGGCCGGAGAAAGGTAGTCTTGAGCCAGCTGCAGGATGGAGAGCCTCAGAGGCTGCTAAATTATGACAGAAGAACACGAGGTGTCATGAGGCCTCCCTCCTCCCAGGTGGGCACCCCGTGGCTGAGCCCCATTCCACGCTGGGCACTCGACCTGTTCATGCCGCACTACAGCTCCAGACTGAAGGTGGAGCTGCCCTGCTTTAAAGAGGAGGAACCCAGATTCAGAAGTGCCTGAGGCTTGGGTGAGCAAGTGATGGAGCCTCTGTCTGGATCTGGGAATTTAATTACAGCCTGTGTTTCTGCTACGCACCCCCACCCGTAGCCCATGACCAAGCTGGAGTGGTGGGGTCCCTGCTCCAGGCCTTGGCAATGACTGCCTTGTGGTCTCTACCCTCTTGCCACTATGTCACCGTTGGCCCACCGGCCTTGCAGACAGTTTTCCTAAAACAAAACCAAACTCCAAATGATCGTCCAGCCCCACACTGAGCTTTCTCTTGATAGGCTGACTTCTCAGGCTTCTCGGCTCTTCCAATGCCTCCTATGAAGCAGAAGAAACGAAGGTCCTGAGGGGCCACGCAATGAACCCAGGTGCCCTGGATAGGGTCAGAGGGGTTCCCGCTTTATCCACGGAACAAAGTTGCAGGTTTTCTAACTCTGTCACAGAAAACGAATTTTCAGGACACATCAACAAGAGGTATAAAGGGATTTATGGGACAAAAGTACAAGGAAACAGAGTGTGGGGCCCTTGAGAGATCTGGAGCAGGGTCTTTTTTGGGGGCGTGGGAGTGTTGTGCAGATGGCTGATGGAGGATGTGTGGCCTCACCTTCTCCCAGGTCACCCGTCTGGTGGGCTATGTCCGGAAGCAAACCACTTGCGCGTGTCTGCAGCTGAGCTCCGCTGGGCACTGGTACCGCTGCCTCCTTAGGGACGGAGGAAGCGCAGCATACAGGTGAAGAGCACAAGCCCAGATCCCAATTTACAGGCCTTGAACTCTTCAAGAATTTTACTTTTTAGTGACTTTGCTGGAAAGGAAAAAAAACTTGAGTTATTTGTGTCCCCAAAACATAATGCCCCAAATGACAATTTCCCTGGTCCCCTTCTACCCGCCTTTATTTCTTCTATGCTGCGGCAGGGTTTGGCTGGTTCTGGAAGGAAGGTTGGATCTCACCCTGTTAGCTTCCTCCACCCTACAGGGGAGGCACTGAGCAGAGGGGGTCACGTCGGAGAAGCTGTAACCCTCCCCCGGGGGGTGGCCTCTTGCTCTTCCTGTGCGCCTAAGGAAGGAGGAGGGCTGTGGGTCTGTGGGCCAGCGCCAGCTCGCACGAGAAGCGCGTCCTAATGCTGTCTTGTCTGAAGTGTGAAAGACTGCCTGGGGGGCCCTGAGCTCCCCGCTGCTGAGCAGAGACTGTGTCAGCGCCCCAACGGGGTGTGACGCGGGGACCAGACCGAAGATGCGAATGGATGGCACCTAGGAAAGAAAGCACAGGAAACGGCCAGGCTCACTTCTGGGCAGCAGCGTGGACTTCGGCTCCCTCAAACAGGTGGAGACTCAACATCCGGGCGTCTTAGGGGGCGGGGCCCAGCGGAGAGAAAGCAGATCTGCCTTCCTGTCCCTGTGCTGCGGCTCCCTGCTGTGTCCGTGGGCCACCTTCGTTGGCATCACTGGTTGAATTCCGACAGCCGCATGATGGCAACAGGGACTTCTTACCCAAAGTGTTCCCCGCACCCCTCGAGGGCAGGCATGTCATGTTCCTAACGCTGAGTGGGAGGAAGTGGTTTGAATCCCACATCTTAATTCACTGAGTGGGGCAGTCACCCTTCTCGGTTTCCTCTTCAGCTCGGGCCCAGCCCAGGCTGGATGTGGTTTCTTGTCTTTGTATGTGGCTGTCCATGCGTGCAATGTGCCTGGGTGCGTATGTGTGCGCAGACATGTGTCACTGGCCTTTCCTCATCCCCGAGGCTCATGTCCATGCTGAGGAGCGGATGACTCATCTTATGTGGAAATATCTGGCACTCGCGAGAGCTCACGGGGAGCAGATCTTCCGGGGATGGCCTGGGGTAGGTATTTCCTCTGGAGAAAGAGGTAACAGTACAAGTCACAGAAAGATCAAGCAACATCTTCTTCATTTTATCACTCACAGATTGTCTTCAATCTGACGTATGAGGTTCCTTCGATTGTAGGCTCTGGGAAAGGTCTATATCAGCTCACTATTTTCTTTAACTACCTGTAAGCGGCAGAGATACCCTCATAGCCAGGCTGGCTGCCTCGGGGAAGGTTGGGAATCTCTGACCGCTACTACTCTGAAAGGGACCTGGAAGGACTGAGGAGGCAGGAACCCTGAGATCCAGATGTGGATCCACCCACTGGACTTGAACCACCTGCTAAGCCTCAGTCTCCCCACTCCTCACACAATCAGCTCAAGGCTTAAGGATGGAAGAATTTTGTGAGAGTTGTCCCAAGCCAAGCTGCTTGAGGTTTGCTGTGTGAACTCTACAGCCCAGGCAGGGCGCCACCTCTACACAAGTGTTAAGTTGGGTTTGGGGACTCAGAGAATGACAGGGCCTAACTCTGCCCCAGGAGCCAACAGTATTCTTGTGTCTGGGAACAGTCCTGGATTGCGTATGCCTTCTCTGCCCGCTTATTTTGGGGCCACAGTCTGTTCCCTGTGGCTTTTTGCTGATGAGTCCTTGCTGTGCTTGCCTCCTCACGTCCTGATGCTTCCCCCACCCCCATGCTCACCCTGTGGGAGGGAGAGGGGGAAGGGCCTCTGGTAACCATCCAGGTGGCAGCGGAGGCCAGTCTTAGTGGCCTGGCCCCAAGACCACACACAAGATGGTGGCCAGTGTGAGACCAGCCCTCCCGCCTGCTTTGGTCTGTGGTGTCTGTGTCTTCATGCTTGGTAAATGGGTTATAGAGTATAATTATTTCTTATCAAATAAGTGTTATTAAATTTTAAAAATAAAAGGCATGTATGTGGTTTTGGCTACATTATATGACATAGACACATGTAGTTTTTATCACTGAAGAAAGTCTATTGTCTCTTCTTGGGGGCTTTAAATAAACTAAGGAATCTGCACCTTGGTTAGAAAGAAAACACAGGAGGGCTGAGATTTAGCTCAGTGGCACTGCACCTACCTGGTAAGGTCCTTAGTTCGATTCCTGGTACCAGAAAAAAAAAGAAGGAAAGGAAAACACAACAAAATAAAATCTGAAAGAGAAATGAAAAGCCCTTTGCTGCAGAGATAGCAAAGATGTTCACATCATAGCAAGAGAAGAGCATCTGGGTGGAAAGGTGCATCTGTGTGTCACTGTGTGCATTCACCAACTACTTCCTGGGGAGGGGAGCAAGCTCCAGAGACCAGCATCTCACAGGCACAAGTGTGATGTGTGTCCACAACATGTGTGCATACGTATGGTCACGAGTCCCTGCTGCATGTACAAGTCCCCTACACACCACACGGACAGCAGTGTGGCCTGCTGAGCTCCTTTTGTTTCCGAATGGAAAACAGAGAGACTGGAAATAGTGCTGGAGGCGCCCAGAGCTGCCGCCTCGTCCAGAGAGCTGGGCTGGCCCTGGCCTGCCTGCCCTGCTGGGGCTCAGCGACGTGAGGGAGGTCATGCGAGGTCCGGAAACTCTCCAGGGACCGAGCCTAGAGAAGCCAGCACCTGGAGCCTGCCTCGTTGGCGTCCGTGGTTCACACTGGCTGCTGCATGATTGACCCCGCCGGCCAGGATGGACTTTCTGACTGCCCTGAGGGAAGTCATGGTGCTGGTCCCTGGCTTTCCCAGAAGTCTCTCTCACGGAGCTCTTCCACATGAGATGCTGATGGAGACCTGGGGCCTTCTGTGGTCTGAAGACAGGTTTTATTTGGCCAGAGTTATTTTTTCCAACAATTTCAATAGCTCCAATATTGAAACCTTAGACATTTTCACATTAAAAACAAATTACAAACCCACAAACCTGGCCTTTCTCAAAAACTTGGGAAATCTGACCACACGAGGCTGGGCTCCTGAATAGCCACTGTCACTAGTGCCAGCAGAGTGGCTGCTGCCCTTGGGCCAGGGCGCATTTGCTGTGGTCCCCACCCAGCATCTGGTAGGTGAAGGTACCCAGATCCGCCTCTATTTTATAGATGGTGGAACTGAGGACCAGTTTAAGTTGTAACAAAGTTCTGAGAGCTCTTTTTCCTCTTTTCAGACACCTCAGGGCCACCGAACAGCTGGCCCACAGGAAATACTGAGGGGCTAGTTGGCCATCCCTGAGCCACCGAGTTTCTCAGGTTCAAGGTTGGGGCAGTCAGGGGCTCATTTTCTGCTAAGTTTTGGGTATGTGCTCTCTTTAAAGTTTTACAAGGCTTTCCACAGAGCCCCAGGCCTGAGACAGTTTTTCTGGGCCTCTTTTACCACCACCATGGACTCCAGGAGCAGCTTTTCAACATTAAGTAGCTGCCTCTTACAGTCTCTTCCGAACATCCTGATGCTTTAGATGACTCGAGCCTGGCTGTGGAGCTCTGCATATGTATAGATCCGATTTTCACACAACAGGCTGCGTAGCAGATGGGGACCCAGACCAGCCTCCAACATTTCCCTGAGTGTTAAGACACGGGGGAACCAGGGAACGAGGTGGCTTTGAACCAGCCCCTATTGCTGCCAGCACTCAACCTTAGACAATTTTCATAAAAAGGAAAAAAAAAAAAAACCTGAACTAAAACAACAACAACACCAACACACACACACACACACACACACACACACACACACACTCAACAAAACCATAGTTTTCTTTGCTCCCCCAAACCAGATGGCAGATGGTATGGAACCAATAAAACACAGATTCAAACGTTTGTTTATTTAGCATTGAATGGAATATGGCTTTGTGGTCCCTTCCAAGGAAACACAACCTTCCAACCAAAGAAATGAGGAGTCTGAGTCAAACCTCAGGGCAGCATTTGGAGAGGATCCTCCTGGGGAGGGCCCTGCACACAAGGAAAACGAAGTGAAGCCTCTGGGCCTGTGTACTTCACTGGCAGAAACTCCAGCCATCTTCATCCTGAAGCCACTCTCTGATTCTGTAGTAAGCTTTGCGTCAACGTTCCCACTGCAAAAGCAACCCGCCACATCAAGAATGTTCTTGCGTCATTTCTGGAACAGCTGGGAAGATGTTGCTCTGGGACACCACTTGAAAAGACCATGAGAAAAAGGCACAAGCCCCTGAGAAAAGGCTCTTTGTTTTCCTGCTTTGGCTTTGGAATATCAGAGGAGAGCTCCATGATACAATGTGTTTCCCTTTTTGCTTTGGCTGCCAGGAGATTCGGATCTAAATTACATGCTGAGATTAAATAACAGTCCATATTAATTAAGAATCTTTGGGTTGTAAGTGGCAAAAATCTAACTTAACTATGTTAAAATAAAAAAGATAATTTTTCAGGTCAAATAAGTGCAGATGACTGTACAGATTGCTGGACTGAAAGGCTTTCCTTTCTACATCTCAGATACACTTTAGTCACAAGGCAACCACCACTGCTTCAGACTACCCCAAAGCATATCCTACCAGCTCAGTAAATTTAGTAGAAAGTTCTCTTGGAAGCTGTCAGCAAAGTCCTCTTGAAGGAATCTGATTGGTTCACATGACTCATCTATAAGCCAATCAGAATAGCCAGAGACTTGAAGTATTTTTGTTTGGTCTTTCTGGGCCATAAGACCCAGAAAAAAAAAGGAAGGTTAACTCTGCTCTAAGCACGTGGAAATACATTCTCTAGTGGAAATAGGAGAAAGGGGAAATTTCTCTTTCACGCAAATAGATGACTACTATACCCCAAAATTCTGGTACAGTTTTCTAGCTTCCTCCCCTAGTACAGATACATCTCTTTTAAAATAAACATGAAAGTAAATGTATATATGTGTTTTTCTTAGTGAGCAGTCCTGACTCCAATCTCATTGGCTGGTTATGTGGGAAACAGCCTTTGCCCAGGTCATCTGGGCTGTAGGTTGAATCCACTCCCCTGTGGCTTTATGTGAGCTGTGGCCTAGTGGCCACCCTGAGGTCCCAGAAACCTCTCACCCATGGTTCCTGGATTACCAAGTTTCTTCCACCTGATTGCTTCCGGCCAGATTCCAGGTTCAACATGCAGTTTATTAAAGTGATAATCATGATATCAGTGTCTTACCATCCTTGCCAGAATGGTATACCTTGATTGCAAGAGTGATGCCCCTTCAGCTTTACTGTGTCCTGTTGGTTAAAAACAAGTCACAAATTCTGCCAGGGAGGGAATAATTAGGGTCTTCCTCTCCGAATTCAGACCCTGTGACCACCCATCCATCACATGACTGTGTCCATGCGACAAGAAGCCCTCTCCCTGGCTTACAGCATCCTGGTCCCTCACACAAGTGAAGATGCTGAACCTTTAGACAGAGAGTGGCCCTAGAGTCAGGATATGCAGGAGGCTGCATAGTTGAAGGGTCTAGGGTCACACCGCACTGTTTCTGCTTGGGCTGCAGGGCAGTGCAGGGAGATGGCGAGAGCCGAATTCCCAGAGGAGGTGGCACAGACATAGATGGATGTGTAGGGAGCAGACAGGAAGACAAACTATGCCAGAGAGGGCCAGGATGTGGCAGTGGAGAGCTGGGGGTGGTCCACTCCATAAAATAGGCCTGGATGATGGGGCGAAGCCACAACCTCGAGGGAGGAGCATCTTCCTTCACTGTGAGGTAACAGCGGTGAGCTGCCTCAGGGACCGAGTGCTTTGGAGATCTGAGGAGAAGGAGCCCCAAGCAGGGCCGGAACAGCGCAGAGGCTCAGGATGGGAACGCCTGATCTGGCTGTGCTGAGGAGAAGTCCCTGGTCACCCTCGAAATCCCAGCCCAGGCTGACTGCGCTTCGGAGGGCACTTGCAGTCAGGCTAGCAGTCAGAATGACAGAAAGAAGAAAAAGTCCCCACAAGCTCGTTTTAGTACCCTTGACCTTGTAACGGGGCTCAAAGAGTAAAATCTGCCATCTATTAATCTGTTACATCTGGACAAAAGAGACTTTGATCAGGGGTTGTTTTTCCCCCCTTTAAAGTTTCGCGATGACACATAATAGCCCGTTTCAGCCCTAGGGCCGGAAGTGAGGCCATCACTCTGCTTGTTGCAGCCCCAGTGCCCCTCCTCCCCGTGGCTTTTTCCCCTCCCCTGGTATTAATTGGTTGGTAAGTGGTTACGTGTGCTCCTTTTCATGTGTCACTTGGGCTTTGTTATTTGAACTTCACGGGTCTTTGGGAGCACAGACCTGACGCCCTGGTCCAGGTTGGGGAGAGGAACCAGAACACGGCTCCACAGCATACCGCACTCTTGCCTCCTGGGTTTTCACCTGGTGCTGCTCACCTTACCCAGTTCCTACTCCGTCTCATCCATCTCAACTCGGGAGCCCTGCCCTGAGAACTATGGACGCTGATGGCCGGGGAACCCCAAGTGCAGCTTCTTACTTTTAAAAAATTGAAACCCAAAGGGGGGGAGTAGTACCCCCCCCCAATAGAAATGACGTTTGCTGAGGTCTGTTCTGTGCAAATTTCTCGCACATGTTCTCTCATTTCACTCTCAAAAGAATTCTCTGAGTTAGGAACCACATGGCCGGCCTTCCCTTAGATGGGGAAACCGACTGCTAGAGACAGGCAGAGAAGTCTCTGGAGCCAGATTGTCCAGGGTCACGGCCCACCACAAACACTTCCCAGCTGTGTGACCTTGGGAAAGTTAGCCAGCTTTTCTGTGCTTCTGTTTGCTGGATTGGGTCTAGACGGAGTCCTTTCTTCAAAGGGTTAGGAGACTAACGTAATTTAATGTTTTTAGGTGCTTGGAACAGTGTCTGGCAGGCAGAAAGTAGTTATTAAATACCAGTTGCTGCTCTAAAAGAGGCACTGTAGTTCAGCGGGTTAGAAACTGCTGCTGGAATGAGATGTTTTTAGTTTGATCTCGCTACATCAGTGCCCAGCTGTGGGCACATGGGTGGTGAGTTGGCTATTTTTGCAGTGACTAGTCCTTTGTCTACAAAATGTTTGTGGGTCCCTCCATAAGATTATTAGTTCTTATATTATTATCTTGTGGTGAGTTCCACCAACTGACAAGCCCCACCTAACTCTGGGAATTCTCATCAGGGTCCTGTTTTAACAATGAATGGCTTTCAAAAGATTACAGGTTGTATCATTGTAAAGATGAGACACTGAATAATAATTTTTTAAAAAGGCCACAGACCATAAAAACAAAAACTGGGAGAATAAAATAAGAAATGGACAACACTGTAAAATGAAAATTAATAGAGCAGAGAAAATTGTGTTTTTAAAAATGTTAAATGATGTTTGGGACATGAGGAGAATGCTCAGCAAGTGAAACAAAAAGATAAACAGATTGTAATAGAAGAGAAAGGAAGAAAAGTGGAGAACTCATTCATACACTGTAGCATTCAAATTACAAGAGTTTCAAAAAGAGGAAATCGGAGAAAACTCAAGAAAGGCAATATTTATGGAAATAAAAATGATATTCACTGAACAATAAAATTCCCAGAACTGAAATCACAAGTTGATTATCTGAACCCACCACGTGCTTGACACAGCAGATAACAAAAAGAGCCACATCACAGCGGAAGGTCCTGAGTTCAAGGCAGACCATTGTGAAATTTCAGATGATCACGAATAAAGATATTGGAAGCTTCCAGAAGTGAAAAATGAACAAACAAAAATGAAATGATCGGGCTAGAGGATGTCATGGGATATCTCAATGCTAGCTCTGTGGGTTGGTTTATATCCAGCAAAACTATCGCTCATGCATGGGCTTCTCAGCAGCAACACTGAAAATTGGAAGCAAAGAAGCAACATCTTCAACATCTGATGCAGGCAAATATCAATCTAGCAGTTTACTATAGACCTTTTAAAAATGCAAATCCCCCCAAATTTGCCTTCCTTTCTCCTAATCTCAGGATTCTATTGGAGAGATTGTTCTGCTACAGTGACCCAAGCAAACTGGCATATTGCATGGCGCCTGGCAGGTTGTGGCCCAATCCAGGCATTTGTTAAATGAAATGCATCTCCTAGAGATGTCAAAGTGCGTTGAAAGTAGGTTAGAGGTACACTTCTTCACATTTCAGCCACAGATGAGGCAAACTTATCAGTCCCTGACGTTTTCATGCAGGTGGACACTCACAGATGTGTTTCCCTAGAGGGGTTTCAGCTTGGGAGGCCAGCAGTGGAACCATGCCAGGTGTAGCTGCACACCCTACCTGGCTAGGTATGGAGCTGGAGCTGTGCTCTTATCCCACTAGACTAACCTTGAAAGGAGGGCAGGCCTCCTCTCCCATCTGGTCTCAAGCTGTCAGCCACTCCCAGTCTATCTGTGCTTCCTGCTGCCTGGGAAATTTGTCTGAGCTGTTCTTCTGCCTGGAGGTCTCCCTGCCACCATGCCCTCCCTCTCTTCTCTGCTCCCTGCTTGGCCCCTAGATCTTAACTAGGTCATTTCTGCAACCTGCACCTGAAGCAGGGTAGAACTGCTGGGATATGTTCTCATAGTTCCCATATATGTTCGATTACTGATTCAGTGTGATACCTACAGTTGTTTGTATCATTCACTCAGTCATCCATTTAGCCTCTACTTATTGAGTACCTGTTCTAGGCGAAGTTTATTGTTAATCAGGACCCCTTGCCATCAGCCAAGGGCGTCTCTAGCACTTGTTTGACATCTTACTAACCACCAGCACCACACGGAGAGGACTCTTTCCTCTTCCCTTTTTTTCCAATGCTTGACATGAACTTGGGTTTTTATATGTATTTGTTGAGGAACTAGCTACAAAAGGGTCGCTGCCTTCCCTGGGACAGAAGTGGGTGTGGAGGGCTCTGTCTTTCTCCTGTTAAATGCATAAAGATCTCCTTGGGGTTCTGGTAGGAAACAGGTTCTGAAGTGCTGACAAGCACTTTAGCATGAGGTTAAGGGTAGAAGGACAGCCCCACCCCGGCGGAAGGTGCTGTGGTTTCTTCTGCAAAATATCATCCCACACTTTGCACCCTTTAGCCCTGTTCCTAGGCCCTATAACCAGGCCAGCCTTCCGATGAACAGGGCCCGAAGGGGTGAGGGGCATATTCGAGAACAGGTCACCCTGTGAGTCATCCAGAGAAATAGCTTTAGGCCTAGTGGTTCACCCCAGGCTGGTTCTTGTCTCATTTCCCCAGGGGCCAGTCAGCCCCTTAATTTCACTCTGAGGTTTAGGTTTTCCCCTCAAGCTCCCACAGACACTAAGCCAGGATGTTTTGCATAAGTGTGGGAAGTCTTGGAGTTGGAAAACAAGGTACGGTGGGAAATAAAAGGGCACTTGGCAGAGGACACTCAGTGGACCCTTTCCCTGAAGAGCTTTAGCATAATCCTCCTGCACTCAATAATTTCTCAAGCTGCTTTGCAGAAGAATCTAACAGGAGGCCAAAGAAATAGAAGGGTTTTCTCCCTCACCCCCAGGGCAAAGATGGGACAGAGGTAGGACTTAGGAAGGACCTGCATCTAAACAGGTGAGGATTACTGGGCTCTGTCTTGCTACCTGAGCCATAAGGCTCGACACAGTGCAGTGCTTTATAACTGAAGTGAAAGAACATGGGGTCTCAGAGAAGGGCCCTGGACTCGGGGCACAGCTCCCTCACTCACGTCGCATAAGCAGCAGAGCTCCTTTTTGGTGTCCGCTCGGTGCTGGGCTCAAGATTGTCCTCCATGTCCGTCCTTTACAAAGTCACTTAATGCCTACTCCCCATTTTTCCTATAGGAAAACCCTCTTACTGCCCATCTCAGAGCACCGTGAAGACTACAGTGCTCTCTGCAAGTGACAAAGGGTTGCGGCAGATGCTGTCCTCTTAAATAATATGTGATCAACCAGTTTTCTAGAAGGGAGGCACTTGGGAGGCCCTGTGCCCACGCTGTGGAGCTGGTAGTTCAGCCAAAGCCATGCCATCATCTTTCCAGGGATACCTATTTCCAGCACTGAGCTGTGTGTGCTTCCTAAGTGTTACTTGTGTCTTGTCTCTGAGTAAATAATGCGAGTCATCCCATAATGCACCAAAATATGCATGTGAAAACTCAAACTCATTTCTGTGCAAGCTGAGTGAGTGATTGGGACGATGGATACAGATGATCACCAACAACTGTCTCATGAATTAAGTGTGATGTAACTGCAGGTGTGGGAGGGAAGAATACAGGAAAATAGAGTCTGTGACATTCAGTTTTATGTTCTGACTCTAAAGAAATGGAGACTAGAAATTGTTGATATTTTGTGCATGTGGTTTATTTGGGGAAGGAATGCAAAAGGCAGAATTATATCCAAGTTAGCAATAAATATTTTTAATCGATTTTATTTTCAAGACTAGAAGTAGGAGATACAGGGGTGACTGACAATATAGATGATATTTAAGCTTTTAAAACGTATTATTGTAAAAGATAATGCCAAGAATAATGGGATAATATGTTCAAAGTGAGGGGAAGTTTCTTGAGTATTCTGAGTAAGATTAATGGCAATATGGTCTTTACCATAATACATTTTAAAATTTAAATATTATGGTCCTTTTCAGTCACCCCTCTTGATCAACCTCTTACAATTTCTGTGAAATAAAGACATCACAGTGTATCTTATCCGTCTTATCCACTGGCTCTGACACCTGGCAGTTTTTAGCTCTTCCTCAAAGTCAAAATGAGCACAAGAAGCAAGTGTTTTGGATCCATGGAGGACATCAAGGCAGTGTGGACACTCCAGAAAGAGAGCTTCAAACAATGCTTCAGGAAGCAATAGGAATGATGGAATAAGTGTGTCCAGACAGTAAAGGGCTACAGACAGCAAAAGCAGAGCACAAAAAGGGGATTTTCACTTCAAAGTGACGTTCTTTGTAAAGCAGAGAGAACAGGAAAATAGGAAAGTAACTGGTGGACAGCAGGTTAGTTCAGGTCCCTTGCTGAGGTAGTGATTAAGGTGGAGGAAACCTCATTATCAAGCTGGTGGTAACCAACCTGCTGGGGAAATTTGATTATTCCCTCTCCTGACTTCTCAGAAGGTCAGATAAGAGATTGCTCTAGGTTCGGTCCCTGGAACCATGGTACAAGTGACTTGGTCTCAATGATTCCTGTCTGTTAATGTTGTGTGCAGGAACTTAGTCTCCAACAGTGAAGGGCCTGGCCTAGGTCCTGCGTACTTCCAGGGAAGTGAGCAAGGACCTCGGCTGAGCTGTGGCTCCTGGGTGAGCATCTCTCCAGCCCTACAGCCACTTGATGACCCAGGTTCCCTACGGACTCCCCAGTGACTCAACATGGCTGAGACCAGAGTGTGGCGAGTTCTGAGCTGCGTTCCGGTAAGCACGTTTGACTCGCTTACCTCTACTCTCTGCGAGGTTTAAAGCACTCTGCTCCCCCTCCAAGGTCAAACTCTCCACTGTTTACTATTAGTTAAGAAAAACACAGGTCTAGAGAGAAGCTAACACTGTAGTGTGAATTAGCTGGATACAGTCCCAAGGCACCTAGTTTCTTAGCAAGACGGGGTCTGCTTATCCATTCCAGAAATGCTTCATTCTTTTCTCATCTCCCAGCCCAGTGATCCAGCCACTTCCGAGAGACCTAGCTTAGCCCTGATTTCTTCAGGTTTCTGACAAGATTCTGTTTGATCCCTGCTTCAAATTTAGAGCTTAAAACACTGTACCTTGGATAAGAAAAATCCTAATTCTAGCATTTTCTAACTCCCAGACCTTGAACTATATAATTTAGCTTTTCTAAATGCTGTGTTTTTCTCATTTGTATAACGAGAATTAAAATAGCTCATGGTGATGGTTCATTTATTCAACAATAATTTTTGGTTTTTGATTCTGTGCAAGGTGCCCGAGCACTGTGTTGCTCCAGTGCTGCAGGGAGCTGCTCGGGACAGCCAGGAGCCTTCTGGTTTAGCCACAGGAATGAAGCTTGGCTGGCTGATTGATGGGCTAACGCAGGAGTTGACAGAATTTTTTTCTGTGAAGGCCCAGATGGGGAATATTTTCCAGTGTTACTCTGCCATTAGAGTGCAAAAGCTGCCATAAAAAAATAATGAAGCATCTGGGTTTGGTGGCACACACTTGTAAATCCAGAACTCAAGAGGCTGAGGCAGGAGAACTGTAAGTTCAAGCCAGCCTTAAGTGCAGGGAGTTCTCAGGACAAGTGTAACAGTCAAGCCAAAGACACGTCCCATCCCATGCGAAGAGGTGCCAGGGAAAAGTCATTTCCCCCTCGAGGCTTCAGTTCCTTTCTTTACCAAAGAAGAGGATTGGACTAATGGTGTCCCAGGCTTGAACTCTTCTTACCCAATCAGGCAAAGTGATTTTTATGAAAAATGTACCTCCAGGCCCTACTTCAAAACCGTCATTTTACACTCTAGGGGTGGGGGGGAGAGACAAGTGGCCCAGATGCCCAGATTGGAAGGAGGAAGCTCAGAATGAGGCCCCTGCTGCTCTGACGCTCCGTGGTTGTCAGGAGGCACAGGAAGCCCCCGTGCCCTCTAGCCTGGGCTGTGGTGGGACAGAGAATAGTGGTGGTGGGGATCGTTATCTCGTCTGCAGGACGCAGAGGATGTGGTTGACCTAAGCTTCCTGTGAGTGGGGAGCGAGAGAAGTGAGGAGAGATTCACAGCCGGCAGCAGGCCCTGCCTACTCGCCCAGAGTGTGCCTGGGGTCCTGGAAATGAGAGCCTGGCCCATCTTTTGGCATCCTGGGGCAGGTCCCTCCACCTCCCAGAGCCTTAGTGTCCATGTACAAAACAGGTCATTGGGAGGGATGCACACAGAATAACAAGGTGTCATGTATAAAGTACCTCAGTTCAAAGCAGGACATTTTCTTTCTGTGGAATCGGTGTCCCCTTTTGAATATCTGGGAGTAAAGAGTCTGTGAGCCGGTTTCATCTGTGACCTAGTGCTTGTTCCTGGGGGAAGGGCGGCTACTGTCCTCGGTGGACCTCACTTTGCTCTCTGTGGAAGGAACACATATGCCCCCTGTGTTTCCTGCCCTTTTCAGAATTTTCTGGGCAGCTGGAAGTGACTGTGGAATGGTGAGAAGCGTGCTGGTGATTAACACGTGGAACACCTTTGTGGGAGGGCTGGGGGTGCCACTTTTCAGAGTGCCTTTGCTTTCCATATGTTCTTCTTAAGAAGAAAACAGAAAACAGGATCTTTGGAAGGCTTTTTTATTAAATGAAATGTTCTCTCTTTAATTTATTTTCCTCTGAGTTGATGGATTATTTAGGCTGCCCCTGTGCTGGGTGCAAAAGAGGATGGGTTTCAGGAGTGAGCGTTGGTACCCAACTATGAGGACCTGCAGCCTGGTTTGGAGCACAACTGTTATGTGTGTGTAGGGACCAGAAGACCAGAGTGATGCTGATGATGATGGGGATGGGGATGGAGATGGGGCAAGAAAGTTTTGGACTGCGGAGTGTTCTCATGCACACACACTATCACTCACTTTACAAGGCATACCCATGACCATTATCTTATCTACCTGCTAGTCAAAATGATCCAAAAGAAAGAAAGCTTCAGTTTCACTAAAGAGCAAACTGAGTGTCATAACTTCTCTGAGATGAAATAGGAAGAAAGTAGCTGAGCCCCAGTTTCTTCCTTTGGAGTTTCAGCTCTAAAGAGTCTCTTTGTCCCCAAACATCCCCTCTTCACTCCTTTAGATTACAGCACAACACTGCAAAACACACACCTACCTCATCAGAGTGACAGGGGTCACGGCCATACTGGAGGGGTGTTTTCATGGCCTCAGATGATAGACAGATAAGGGACCAGTGGAGGAATTGGGTCCAGCAGGTATGTGGATAAGCAAGAGGTGGAGGTGACAGGCAAGGTGCCATATAGGCAGCAGAAAATGGGATATGACAGTAAGAGAGAGGAGAAGGTCAGAGATATCTCAGGAAGCAGCCAGAGCCTGGTGTAACCAGCATGGCCTCGGTAGTGAGTCTGCAGTGCCAAGAAGTTGAGCATGGGTTCTTTCAAAGGGCTGGAGCATTCCCTTCCTCTGCTGGAGATGACAATCATCACCATTTGACGTCTTTGCTCCTTTCGACCACAAGTCCCTGCATAATTGAAAACCCAAGAGTGATCAAATCAAAGAGCTGTCTGCAGTCTTAGCCCAAAGATAAAGTCTGCCACTTCCAACATTTTCTGTAAAAACTGTCAGGAGGCTGCTGAAACAGGAATATCTCTGAGGCGGCGGCAGCTCTGACTCACAAGGAGCACATCAAAGCAGCAGCCACAATATGAGACAAGCAGGAGCGCTGCGTGGGAGCAGAGTTTTCCTGCTACTCTTTGAGGCTTGGGGCCCCTTGGGGCAGCCTCATTGTGGAAAGAAGCATGTGGTTTAGAGATTGGGTGACTCACCCTGTCGACAGGGTTTGGGAACAGTGATGGCCTGGTCTGCTCTTGGTTCTCAGCCAAGAGCCCAGGCCTGAGGCTCTGAGTCACCACGTGTCTATGCTGACCAGTCAGCCAAGATTCCATCTGTCCAAGCATCCTGCCTCCACCCATCACCAGCCCACCTCTCATCCATCCATCCATCCACTTGTCCATCCATTCACTCACCTATCCATCCATCCATCCATCCATCCATCCAACCATCGATCCACTCATCCATCCATTCACTCACCTATCCATCCATCCAGCCAGCCAGCCAGCCAGCAAGTGCTATAAGCAGATACTTTGTCCGAGCCCTGTACAAGAAACCTAGTGAGTGATAACAACAGACCCAGTCCCTGACCATGGAAGATGAACTTGAGAAAAGGAAAGGGAGAAGAGTATTCAACAAATAATCCCACAAATAACTGACTCATTAAGGAAAACACAGGATATTCTGAGGGCAAGTAATAGGAAAAGTTGACCAGATGTGGGAAGATATTCTGTAACATTAGGGATGGATGCTAAAGGATGGGGCCAACTGGCGACTGTCCGATCAGCCTTTTGGCACGTCCCCCACACCCCTGCCATTAGGATCAGGCATGATAAAGGGGAGAACTTCATCTTTTTTTCTTCCACTCTCTCTCTCTCTCACTGCTTCTGCGCTGCATACATCATGAGGAGTTAATGGGATAACAGTGGTCTTTTGAGTCTCAGAGAATTGGATTTAAATTCTATATTCTCAACTTACTGTCTGTGACTTTGACTAAATGACCTACCTTCAGTGTATCCATTAGAAAGTGAGGATAACACAAAGACCCTTCGAGAGATAGTTCAGAAAATGAAATTATTTCTATCCATTTCCAGGCTTATTGCAGACCCTAAATAACCCTGACCAGTTTCTAAAATATCTATCACCTATGTGCAGCTTGGCAAATCTCAGAGGAGGCTTGTTTTCCAGAAATGGCTGAGTACCAGGCCTATTACACCGACCTGCTGGCTGAATTTTAGAACATATTCACCTGATGACAGTATGAATTAGATCATTTGTAAGGTTTCTTGCTCTTCCTGGCCTTTAGAATTCCAGGAGTCCTTTATTAAATTTAAAAAAGAAAAAAGAAAAAAATCTAAGCCTGGAGTCAGGTGGGAATTTATTCTGCCATAGGTGGCAGTGGAATTCTGTGAATCTCAATCTCCTGTTCTGTCCAGTGATGAAGTTGGACATCAGAGTCTTTCTAGGTTGGAAGTTGAGCATTGTGAAACCCTTCTGGAGTTAAGAGACCCTGGGTGGATCTGGGGTCAGATCAGATGAGGGCATTGGTAGAATCTCACCTCCGCCCTGTCCTTCCCCAGCTGGTTGGCTCAACTTCCTGGCTGTCAGGATTCTCCCGTGCTGGAAGCAGGGCCATCTGGTCACTCGGTTTATTTGCAGATTATTCCCTGGCCTTAATGTACTTTTTGTCCCCAGGAGAATGTGCTTTGGGCCAGATGAAGTCTTTCTGGAGAAATGTCTGTTCAGTCCTTGGGCTATATTTGAATTGAGTTGTTTTTGTCTTTTTGTTGGGTATGGTTTAGCGTTAGGGAATCCTCTATAAATTCTTCATATCGATTCCTTACCAGATATATAATTTCCAAATGTTTTCCTCATTCCGGGGGTTGCCTTTCCACTCTTTGTAACTCAGTGCATGAGACTTTTTAAATTTTTATGATTCCCACGTTCTCTTACTTTGGTGTTTTCTGTTATTTTGTCATCTGTGCCTTGTTACCAGATTCAAATCCAGTGTCATGGCCTTTTGTGTCTGTTTTCTTTTAAGAGTTTAAGAGCTTTAGTTCTGAGATTGAGTTTGAGTTAATTTCTGTATGTAGTCTTAGGTAGGGTCTACTGTTTTGTATGTGGATATCCAGCCACTTAGCACCATTTGCTGGCAATATTGTCCTTTCCGTATTGGAAAGTGTTTTGGCTCTTTTGCTGAAAATCATTTGGCCACACATGTGAGGGTTTATTGCTGAGTTCTCCACTCTAATAAATTGGCCTTATGTTTGTCTTTATGCCCAAAACACATTGTTTTGATTAATATAGCTTTGTAGTGAACTCTGAAATAAGAAAGTATAAGTTCGCCAACTTTGTTCTTTTTCAAGATTGTTTTTGCTGCATTGGTGGTGTAGTGGTTATCCTCGCTGCCTTCCAAGACTGGTTTTGCTATTCAGACCCAGTATTACTTTTTCTTTAACTTTTGTCAGTAATTTTTTTTTTTTTACTTTATTAGTTTTTTTATATCTGAAAAAAAAAGTTGGTGTTTGGTTGTGTCTTAGCCTCTTTGGGTAGCTATAACCAAATACCATAGAATAGGTAGCTTATAAACAACATTTATTTGTTGCCTACAATTCTGGAGGCTAAGCAGTCGAAGATCAAAGCATCAACAAACTTTTGTCGGACAAGGGTCCCCTTCTTACTGTGTCCCAAAAGTAGCTCTTCGAATAAGCAAAGACTTATTACATAAGGTCAGTAATCCCATCCATAAGGTTCTGCCTTCTAGTTACTTTTAATAATCCCACCCCTAATACTGTTCACATTGATAATTAGGTTTCAGCGTATGATGTTTTGGGGAAAAAGCACTCAGCCAGTAGCAGACAGGGATTACATTGACTCTGTAGATCACTTTGATACCACTGTTACTTTAATGATATTAAGTCCTTCAACCCTTGCACAGGGGATGTCTTTCCATTTATTGATGTCTTTAATTTTTCAGTAATGTTTTACAGTTTTCATTATACAAGTCTTTCACTTCTTTGGTTAAGTTAATTCCTAAGTATTTCATTCTTTTTGATACTGTTAAAAATAAAACTGCTCCCTTCATTTCCTGTTCAGATTGTCTAGTTTGTGCGGACTTACCTTTGAGTAATAACTGTATCTAGCTATGTTGCTGACTTTATTAGTCCTAACAGGTTTTTGAGTGTATATGCAGCAAGTAAGGTTTCCTACATGTAAAGTTTGCAAATAGGGATAATTTTACCTTTTTATTTCCAATTTGGGCAACTTTCAGTCCTTTGCCTTTCCCAATGGCTCTTGCTAGGACTTTGTTTTGATTTTTTTTTTTTAGCTTTTGACACAGGGTCTCACTTTGTAGTTCAGGCTGGTCCTGAACTCTGCGTTGAACTCAGCAGTCCTCCTGCCTCTGCCTCCCAAGTACTGGGATTACAGGCGTGAACCACCATGCCGGGCACTGTGGTATGTGGTACTGATTGCTGGTAGGTGTGAGTCTCCACACTCAGCACTGCGATATGTGGTACTGATTGCTGGTGAGTGTGAGTCACCACGCCCAATACTGTATGTGGTTACTGGGGATTGAACTTGGGACCTTGTGCTTGTGAGGCAGGTACACAGGTATCACTGAGCTAAATCCCCAGCCTTCACTGGGGATACTGTCAGAACAAATTCACTTGGACTTTTAGACATATGTTAAATAGAATAGATTAAAGTGAGCTTCTCTACCTTATTCCTAATCTTATTTAGAAAAAAAAAACTATTAGTTTTTCACTATTAATTATGAAGTTCTTTGTGGATTTTTCATCTATCAGTTTTTATTATATTGAGACAGTTTATTTCTATTTTTAGTTTAATTTCTAGTTTAGGATGAAAGGTTGTTGAATTTTGCCAAATGCTTTTTACTGTCTCAGTTGAGAAAAGTATGTTTTTTCGCATCCATTATAAGAATATGACTTATTGCCTTGATCAATATTCATATGTGAACCATCTTTACATCAAAGAAATAAAACCCACTAGGTCATGGTATATAATCCTCTTAATTTGTTGTTGAATTTGTTCTGATAGTATCTTAAAAAATTTTGCATTAATGTTCAGAAGGGATATAGGTCTGTAGTTTTCCTGAAGTGTCTTTGTCTGGCTTTAGTATTGGGGTATTGTTAGCTTCATAGACTAAATTAGAAAATTTTCTCTCTCCTCAATATTTTTGAAAACCTTTGACAAGGGTTAGTGTTAGTTCTTTCAATATGAGACAGAACTTACTGGTGAAGCTTTGGGGCTAGGACTTCTATTTTGTGAGGTTTGTTATTTGTTTTTTCTTTCTTTTTTAAAGGATCTTTATCATGGAATAAATATCTTTACTACTTATAGGTCTACTCAGATTTTCTATTTTATTTTTTCTATTTTTTAGTAGATCTATGTTTCTCAGAATTTGTCATTTTATCTAAGTTGTCCAACTTGTCCATATATAATGAATGGTTAGTTCATAGTACTCTTACAATTCTTTCTATTTGGATAGAATCAGTAGTGGTATCCCCACTTTCATTTCTGATTTTCTTAATTTGTGTCTTCTTTCTCTTTTTTATCTATCTAAAAGTTTGTCAATTTTGTTGATCTTTTTAAAGAATTAGCTTTTGGTTTCATTGAATTTTCTCTAATGTTTTCTCTTTTCTGTCTCTTCTCTGCTCTTCATTATTTTCTTTCTTTTGTTTGTCTTGTGTTTGGGATGGTTCTTTTTCTCACATGTAAAGGTAAGTTGTTGATTTGAGATCTTTTGTGTTTTTGAACATAAGCACTTAACAGCTGTTAATTTCTCCCTTAAAACTACCTTTCTACATCTCATAAATATTTTGGTATGCTGTGGGTTTCTACTGTTGCTACTAAGTATTTTTTTTTTTTTTTTTAGGCTTTTTGAGACAGGGTTTCGCTTTGTAGTTCAGGCTGGCCCTGAGCTCAGCCTCCAACTCACATCACAGCAATCCTCCTGCCTCTGCCTCCCAAGTGCTGGGATTACAGGTGTGAGCCACCACGCCCGGCACTGTGGTATGTGATACTGGTTGCTGCTGGGGTGAGTCTCCATGCCCAGTATTGTTACGTGGTTACCAGGGATTGAACCCAGGCCCTTGCGCTTGCAAGACAGGTGCCGGAACCACTGAGCTATATCCCCGGCCCGCTACTAAGTATTTTCTAATAATTCTCTTGGGATCTACTGATTATTTAAGAGGATGTTATTTACTTTGCACACATTTGCGAATTTTTACTGTCATTAATTTCTAACTAAATTTCCTCACAGTCAGAGAAGAAATCTTCTATTACAATTGTCTTTTAAAAATCTTTTAAAATCTTTAAAAATTACAACACTTATTTTGTGGCCTAACATAAGATCAATCCTGAAAATATTCTATATGAACTTAAGAAAAACATTTTCAATTTGTGGATACAGAATTCTGATTATGTCTGGCCATCTAGTTATTGTACTGTGTTGTGATCTATTTCAATTTTTATCATATCTCTTTACACTTTAATCTTGTCGACTTTTGCTTTATATATTTTGGTGGTTTGTTATCTGGTCCATAAATGTTTACTATTGTTATACCTTCTGGATATGTTGAACATTTTATTGATGTGTAATACTTCCCTGTCCCTTAATTTTTTTTAAATGTCAGGTGACTTTGGCTGATCCTGGTAGAGCCTCCTCTACTAATTGCCTTTTTCACCATTTTATTTTCTATCTATTTGTCTTTAGGCCTAAAGTGGACATAATATAGACAGTGAGTTATGGTTTATTTTATCCATTCTGTCAACCTTTGCATTTTCAGTAGATAATTTAGTTCATGTCTATTACATTTAAAGTAACGACAACTTGATGGATGTGGTGGTGCATGCCTGTAATCCCAGCACTTGGGAGGCTGAGACAGGAGAATTGTCACAAGTTTGAGGACAGCCTGAGATACATAGTGAATTGAAGGCCAGCCTGAGCTACAAAGCAAGACTCTTGTCTCAAAAAACCCAAAATAAATAAAGTAGTTACTACTAAGAAGGAAATTGCTTCAGTCATTATGCTGTGTATATCTATGTGCCTTAGAGATTTTGCTTTTTAGTTCTTGCATTAGGTTCTTCTTTGTGTTTAGTTCATTTTGGTAATAAAATATTTTAATCTTATTCTCATTTTTTAAGTGTATATTCTATACCTCATTTCTCTGTGTTAGGACTAGGCTTACATTTTACATCCCAAATTTATAATATTCTGACTGAATTGATACCTACTTAACTTTAATAATATACAAAATTTCTGCTTCTATACAGTGTTGTACTCATTTCCATTGCTAATATCACAGGATTATATCCTTATACACAAGCTAATGGGTTTTTAAAATACTGGCCATCACAGTGATAATGAGCAATGCCTATTTGCTAGTCAGGTCTTATTTTGGGGGAATCACAGTATTCATTGAAACCCATCATTTTGTAAAAATAATAGAAAGTATTAATAAAAAGAAAAAAACATGAAAGAAAAAAATCTAGAAGAACCCCCCCCACACACACACACACTACTCAGGAGTTCTATATCCAGTAAAAGTCTTTCAGGAGGAAAGAAATAATAAGACATTTCTGGGTAATAAAAGTTGAAGGATATTATAGTTTAGACTGTATCCACAAAGGCTCCTATGTTCAAATGTGGGACTTTTAGAAGGAGATTGGATCATGGGGTGCTGTACTTATATATTTATATATACATACACATAACTATCTACATGCATATTTATACATCTATAATCACAAATATTTATATGTTAAGATCATATCTGCCATTAACTTCTTTCCATCTGACAAAATCAATAGTCATTAATGTCTTCAGTTTTGGATGGCTACATGATTTTTCTTTGGATGACTATGCAATCGTTTATTTAGCTAGAAGGCTGTTACCGGACATTTGATCTTATTTCCAGTATCTCACTACTATTAATCACGGTGTAGCAAACACATGTGCGTATGTAGAATAGAGTTGTACATATCTTGGTTCACTTCTCCGATTATTTCATTAAGGACAAGGAATGGAAACTGTTTAAGTGTGCTTGGTGTTTTTGTTGTTTGTTTGTTATTTTTGTGGTTCTGGGGATCAAACCCAGAGCCTCACATGTGATAGACAAGCACTCTGCTCTGCTATTGAGTCATATCTGAGTCCTTGAAGGGCAGTAAGAGAGGGAGGTAGAAAGGACGGCTTGAGCAGTGTGTGTGTGTGTGTGTGTGTGTGTGTGTGTGTGTGCGCGCGCGTGTGCATCTGATATTCATGTTGGGGAATATAAAAATATCCCAGCTAGACTTTTTCATGGGGTCTCCCCGATCTTGCCACTTGCAGCAATATCCATATCCTCTCCGAGACCCTGGCCATGCTGCCCGGGGCTCTTCATTGTCCATGACTCCCCCAGAAGCCTGGCCGCACCCTATGCAAGTGGCCACACACAGACTGATTCCTCTAAAATCCAAGGCAGCCATAAAAGGCTGCGATGTATTTTAAGGACAATCGCCTAAAGTCTTAAAATAGTGCCTCGTCAAAACGAAGCACGTTCCATATGGGTCTAATCCACTTGTATAAAAAATAAAATGGTTGGAGGGTTTCCTCTCCTCGTTTCTTTCATTTTAATTGGAAAAGGGTTATGTGATGTCCTGGAATTCCTTTCAGCCTTTTTATTGTCCACCTAACAAGCCAAAAGCCGAGCCAACAGAAGCTGTTGGTAGCTCTGGGTGAAGAAACCCAAGATCCAAAGAGAATCTGGTTATGTGGAGCCTGAGAACCTCCAAATTTCGGAAGTGGCCAGGCCTGGCTTTCAGTGATGTCTGGGGAGGGGACAAATGGCAGGCGGACGCCTTCTCTTTGCTGCAATATGTCACTGTCCTGACTCTGGAGATTCTACTCCCTGATCCATCTAACAGGCTTGGGAGTGTGCGTCTCTGTGTGTGAAAGTGTATGTAGTGTTCGCACAAGTATTGCAGACGGTAAAACCCCCCCAGACTCTGCTTTCTTTTGGAGTCTCCCCTGACCTCCTCTCACTGGAGACGCTGGGGTGCCAGGGCCTCTGCAGGGCCAGTTGGCTGGGGGCCCCGAGATCTCAGACCTTCCTCTTCCTCTTCACCCCCAACTCCCCATTCCCAAAGGAGCGCTGCAAAGTCTGCAGTGAGGTTCTGGAGCCCAGTTAAAGGCAGTTTTCTCTGCCATCATCTGCTGTGTGCCACATGCTACCATCAGGTTAACAATGAGACTATTTTTAAATATATTGTCAGCACAGCAGTCACCGTCTTACCTTTCCAAGGTTAAGGGTGTCACAAGATGTGATAGTACAATACAGAACTAACGTGAACGCTAAGGGAAAAATCCAGGCTCTTTCCGTGAAGGGCACGTTGGATTACGGCCCTAAACCCCTGGGGCAGGTAGTCACCCTCCTGTGCCCTCAGGGGAAGCTGTGGAGGTTCTAGGGAACCTCAGGCAGGCTCAGGGCCCTGGTCAGGCGCTGTCCAGGAATCAGGGGTGGGAGAAGGAAAAGAAGGCTGTGGACCATTACGTACCTGGCACTTCCTTGGCTAGAACTGGTAAAACAGGTTAACTGCATGATTGCCAGTAAACAGGGGAATCCAGGCCAGAGGGATTATTTTACTAAAAACCTAACTTACCAAGGAGGCGTCCCTCCTGTCTTCGGGATACAGACACCTAAGATGTGACACAGAGTTGCCTGTAACCCTGTTTGCTCCTTCCTGGCCTCTGTCCTGTCTCTCTCTCTCCTAGAAAGGAATTTTTCCTGAAATGCATTCCCCAAAACCCTGTGCAACCAATTCTCTGTTTCTTCTAGGTAATCTCACCCTGTCGAGCTCCCGAAGGGCCGCTGGGGGACCCTGCAAATGTTTTAGGGTGCTGTGGTTTAGATTGAGAATAGCCCCCAAAGTTCTCCTTGCCGATAGATGAGGCTTTTGGAAGGTAATTGGATTATAGGATTCAAAACTGACCTCCGGCTAGGAGGCGGGGCCTGGCGGGAAGAGGCGGTCCGTGGGGGCGTGGCCTGGAAGGCTTATCTCCCTTCCCCTCCTCCCTTCTCTCTACCTCCTGGAAGCACCCCGCCTCTACCAAACCTTCCCACCATGCTGCACGGCCTTGAGGCCGGGCAGCCGTGGACTGTACACCCGAACCAGAATAAACCTGCTCCCCTCCACGCTGTGGGTGTCGGGCTCAGAGTGTCACTCTTAGTGTCAGTGATGAGGAAGTGCCCGTGACGTGGGAACCCTGGGGATGGAAGTCGAGAAGGGAATCAAGCGAGGCTGGACAAAGGGTCCCTCCAGCTCCACAGTCCTGGCCCCCCAGAGGGCGAGGACACAGAATCACCCAGGCTGCATGGAGAGAGAGGGCCCTCGGGATCGGGCCTTCCTCCCTTCGGCCCGAGTCCAGACACTTGGGGGCCTGTGGTTTGATGCCTCCGCCGGTCTCCTTGGTCTGACCCTTCTTGCCCACCACTTTATGCTGAGCCCCTCCCTCAAGAACCCCCGCTGGCTCCTGATGGCTCCTGGTGGCTGGTCTCTTGCACCAAAGGCCTAGCTGCGGCTTTCTGCTCTACTCATTAACCCCATAAGCACGGAGTTGTTCTTAACTACGATCTGAAATAAAAGCTCTGAAATAAAAGCGTAGCTCAGGAACTCGAGCACGACTCAGTGGTGTGAAAGCGTAAACAATGAATAACGACTCTTACTCAGATCTTCAAATACACAAGTGCCCTCGCCAGGGACGCCAGAGATGTGCCGCGCTTACCGAATGATAGATGGGCGTCTTTTATAATACTAAGCCATCCTATAGTTTGCTCTTCACTTTGATTTTCCCACTTATAAATCTGTCTTTGGAGAGCACTCCTTTCAGCAGTGTTCCCTCGCACTGACGTATTTGATCGGACCCCCACCGCAGACCCGGTTTCTAATCTGGTGCCGAGATCAGTGACGTCGCTTTGAACGTGCAGGCGCGCCCGCGGGCATATGCACAGCGCACAGTCCTCCTCAGAGATTTCTGGAAGCGGAGGGGTGGCATCAGAGGGCACGCAGGCTTTCAGGGCTGGGAGGTGTGAGAGCTCCCAGCGCGTGGCCAGGGCACAGTCAGGCGGAGCAAGGCACGCCGGTCACTCCCCCGTCTCATCAGACCTCCTGAACCTCAGCCACCTGCCAGGTGACAAAGAGCTCTTCCGTTTGCCCCTCAGAGTGGCTGGTTCTAAGCCCGATGAGTGTATCGAACAGGAGTCCGCGCGGTCTGCACCCAGCCTCCCCTCTGGGCGGGTATCTGCCTACCTCCCCTCCCCAGCTCAGCTCTGTGGGTCCTCCAGCCGGCGGTCCTGACGGGCTGGACCACCTGGCCAAAGTGAGTCACGTCTCCATCCTCATGTAATGTCCTGTGATTTCTAGTTATAAAAGTAACGTGCGTTCTTGATAAACACAAAGGTGCTGTAAAAGGCTATAGAGCAAGACAACTACGTCCCGGTGCTCCTGCCCACACCAGCCTGGACACCTGCGGGCTGCTTCCCTCAGCGCTGTGCTCGGCACTGTCGCAGTGGACCTGCAGTTTGAGTTGGGGCCTTTTCTATTTAATACTAATTTTCGAGTGTTCTCACAAATTCTGAAGTTTTTTCCAAACAGTATTTTCATTGGCCAAATTTCTGCCATAAAAATGCTTTAAAATGTATTTAACTGAGGCATGATTCATGGATTTTGCTTTCCTTCACTCATTTCCTCCCTCCCTCCCTGCATTCCTTCCTTCCTTCTACTCTGTACATGAATGTCTACTTTTCTCTCTAATTATTTCTTTTAGATGGAATTCCAGAAGGGCAGATGTCAAACCTAGGGGTGGGACATCTGTATGGCTCTTGAATTGGTGGCCTGTCTAGTTCTAGTGCAGTCCTCCTCCTGGTGTACTAAATGCCGGAAGCTCTGAACCAGGACCTCCCGACAGCTCCGGTTCTAGCCAGGACTCCGGGTGCGGTCAGCACTTCACAGAGATGAGCATCTGTGAAGTGATTTGGAGCTGAGTGCTGTGAGGAGGGAGGACAGGCCCTGGGCACTGTTTGCAGGCACAGCCTGGGACAGGGGTGGTCCCAGGCCAAGAGCCCTTCCTGTCCTGCAACTCAGTGGCTCACTGGCAGGCAGATCTGCATCGTTCCCTGGACACCGGCCCCGCCCAGAACGCCGCTATTCTCCCTCTCGATGATCCTGCACGCCATCTCCTCTCGCAGGGGTCCCCTTTCTGCTTAAGCAGCTCAGTGGATTCCACAGTCGTCAGGTGACCGTGCTCAGCAAGTTCCTGTGTGTCAGATGCCTGCCGGGCACAGGAGGGCTGTGCCCCCTGTATGGCCCCACGAAGCATAGGACAGGATACTGATTGTATTTCAGGGCAGCCTGATGTCCCCTCTGAGGATGGTGTTCTGGGGGCTTCCTCAGCACTGCAGGTAGCAGCCCAGAAGACCTTCACGCTGCCTCAAACCTCCCCACAAAACCTGGCAAGAGGGCAGGTGACATAGCAAACCAGTTCTGTCCCAGGTGGCTCCGCAGCCCCAAGGGGCAGAAGTTCCAAGCAGCCCAGGATGGTAATGCAATCTGAACCCAATCCACTGCCACCAGGCAGCCCTGCCCTGGCTGCTGCCGAGCCTGCCGAGGTCAGCCCGTCCCCTCTCTTCAGCCTGCTCACCCTAGGGCTCTCCAGGGTTCTGGCCATGGGTGGCACTGGGCACTGTGCGGAGGGGGCACAGCTTGCTCCATCACTGGCTGCACTCAGAAAACCCTGCCTGGAATTCCTCGTCCTCACCTGCCAGGGGAAGGGTGACAGGGTAGTGGTGGTGACAGGTGCCTCTCCCAGTGGTTGTTTGTCCTGGGTCACTGAGGTGAGAACCAGCTAGCACCTGGGAAACGGGGGACCCTCTTCTGCCCTGTCAGTGACCAGAAGTCCCTGGGTGCCATGCCTTCGAAGTGGGGCAACGAAGACCTCTGCTGAGATGACACACACCACCCTGGAGGGGAGATTCACAAGGAGGAGGGCTCGCCAGGGCTCTTCCCACTCTCAGACCCTCGGTGTTCTTGTCTGTGAAGTGGGGACACCAACGTCTCATCGGCTCCCAGGCAGAATTCCCCCCGACCTGCAGAGTGAGGCTGGCTGGACTTACAGCTTCCACAGCTGGACCTTTTGGAAGTGCTGACTTCCAATCCCTCCCCCAGGATGGACCCCCATACTGAGAGCTCTTAAGACACCTACATGTGATTCTAACAGGTGCAAGTCGGACTTGAAAGTGGATATCTGAAGCAGACATCGCCCAAGCCCATGGGTACTTAACCCCATAGCAGCTGTCCCCCACTTAACGTTCTCATTAGTTCCCCTGGCAGGCTGGCGTGGGTGTGTCTGAAAGGGAAACTTGGGGGGGGGGCAGACTTACAGTTGAGGGCCTAGGGAGTCCTTGGGCAGTGTGAGGACCAGCCTACTGGGCTTGCTGTAAGGACAAGGTCGTTGTCTAGTAGGGTGCCTCTTAGTTGAGCTTGTGTGGCCCATGTGCCTGGTCCTGAGTGGCAGCCCCGTCAGTGTCTGCGGAAGGAGAGGATGCAGGCTGGCTCCGAGGTCAGCCTGTGCGCTCCGGCCTCCATGTTCCCCTTTGTGGTGAGGCCACTGCACCCCACTGGGTGCTGCTAATAAAATGACAGGATAAATAATGACTGGACTTACACTTACCTACCTGCTTGGGGCGCTCTACTGCCTCTTTTCCATAATCCTCCAAAGCAAATACAGCTTCTTCCCATTTTACAGATGTGGGAACTGACACTTAAGAAGTTTAAGTAGCTACTTAAGGTTGGGGCTCAGTAAAGCTGAGCAGGGGTCCCCAAAACCTGCCCTGGTGCAGTCCCTGCCCCAAGGCACTACCTGAGTGCAAAGGTCCTTGGCAAGTAGCATCTCCCTCCTCTGGTCTAGGCATGGAAGTTGCTGAGCCCTGCCAGGTGGCAACATGACAAGTCCAGGGCCCACTCTCAGGAGTAGCCCTCCTGAATCCAGCAGAGTGGTCTCTGGACTCCTAGGCCATGCTGTTCTGATGGGGTTTCACCAGGAGGGAGGCAGTGCTGCACAGATGCGCCTTCTTGCAACCTCAGCTTGTCACCAGCTTCCTTGCTTCCGTATACATTTGGCCCTCATACTGTGGTCAGGAGCCCTGACTTGGTGACCAGTGTCCCAATAACCCATGTCTCAAGCCAGCTCAGAGAAGGGTCTATTGAATAAATGTATGGAGTCAACAACCACAGTATTATCCAGCAGCCCTGACTGTACTGGGAGTTCGGGAATCAGTACACTCCCCTTCCAGGAAGAGTCCTAGCATAGTAGAACTTCAGGTACTATGAGAGGAGAAAAGTTAGGGTAGAAGGGAGAGAGAGACTTGTACTGTAGTCTGCACACTGCAGAGGCACAAGGCCTCAAGTCACTTTGTACAACCTCCTTCCCTAGCCTGGGGGTAGTGTCCTGACAGCCCCAGCAACAGTGGGCATCTGGCTTGGTTACCTCTGGTGTCAAGAAGCTCGCCACCTTGTAAGACTGTCCATCCATCTTGAGCCACTGCTAATAGCAGCGTGTTTGATATAAGCGCCGCCCGTCCTGTCCCAGAAGTCCAGCTGGTCTGTCCGAGGGCAGCTGGTGAGGCTGACCACAGCCCAGCTGGAACGGATGTACACAGTTCCCTGGGATGGCGTGGCATCAGGAAGTCATCCTCACACCCAGGGACGAACATTTGTCACCTCTATGGTGGCGGCAGTCAGCCTGCCTCATTTTCCCAGGGTGGAAGAGTCTTATTCTAGCAGGTCCTGACTCTGGGTCTGTGTCCCTGACGCTGACATCAGATTTTATTTAAAGATTGGGCACTGGGACACACCCACCATCTGCAGCCAGTAATATTTCCACTTTTTCTCCTCGTAACACACAAGTCCAGCTTCCTGCCTGTCTCTGCTGTTGCATACCATGAGTGGCGGTAACAGGTCTGTGGCCAACCCTGCCGCATCCGGTACACAGCACACCCAGGCAACTATGCCGATGGAAGAGATGTTGAGACAACAGCCATGGTAACAGAGGTCATGCTGTCTTTTCACATCTTCATGATGTTTGCTGGGTTCCATTTCCAGCAGGCTGTTTTTAAATAAATAGAATTCCATGCATCTAGGGTCGTCCTGAGGGATGTATTCTGTGAAGACAGAGATCATGGGTGTGTGGAATCAGGGGAGACTTCAGGAGGAGGTGGCCTTCAGGAGGGCCTTGAAGAAACACTGTTTGGCAAAGGTGCCAAGTGAAGTGGTACAAAAGACGCGATCACCTAGCCTAAACACAACCATAGAGCAGTACTCGCTCAGCAAACAGCAGTAACTGACGTTGTTCAGGATCCCTGGGCAGTTGGCGGTTTCAGAGACCCAGGCTCCCTCCGTCTCATTGCCCTGTCTTTTTTGGTCAATCCTTGGTGGAGGAAAGCTGCTCCAGAGCCCTGCTGGCACACCCTTGTCCTAACCTGCAGGAAGAGGAAACAGGAAATTGAATAAACCACACTCACCGTAGAACAGGAATCACAAGAAATAGAACATAGTGCTTTCTCACAGCTCATTGGTGAGTTTTGTCTTATGGCCACGCCCATTTCCAACAGGGGTGTCTGGGAAATGTAGTTTTGCTTCCATAACTAAGGTGGTGGAGAGAATGATTCTCTGGAGCACAACCAGTTGTCCGTGTTAATAAGAGGAGTCAACCTCAACCATGAACTTGGCCCTGGCATTTTGGAGGTGAAGTACTGAATCTGCAAAGCACTTACACAGGGTCACTCTGAGGGTAATACCACTCTTCCGGAGGCACTGGGTACAGAGGGCCTTAAAGAGTAGGCAGCCTCAAAAGGCATCTCCCTTGGAGGTCTTGAGATCATAAAATGACCTCAGAGGCTTGAGAGTGAACTCACAGATTCCACACCTCTGCTCCAGTTCACATGCACAATGTTTCCGATGAGTGAGAATATTTCAAATTGCATTGTGTTGTATAAATCAGTGTGGGACAGAGATAGGCAGAGTTTTTGCAATTCAAAGAAACTTTGGTGATTTCCCACTTCAGACAATCCTTTGCTTAACTAAGAAGTGACTTGTCCATTGACCTTTTCTTGTAAATCTCACACCACACACCTTGTGGGGTATAGATGGCTCACATACCGGTACAATGGTAAGAGGGTTGCTGTAGACATGTGCTAGGTCACCTGACCCTTCAACCAGTATGGTGTCCCTTTGGGACGGACACAGACACGGAGGCTCAGGCTCTTGCCCAAGGCCACCCAGAAGAAAGAGGCTGTGAGTAGCACCTTTTCCAAAACAGTGAAACACGGCCCTCTATACCAGTCCACAAGAAAAATGACCTGTGGTCCAGTGAGACCAAGAAATGACGCACGTTTCCTGTGTTCGCTTGAGCCCAGGCAAAGATTCATGGCTTTGATAAATCCTGCAGACTTCGAGCCAGTGTTGGGTTAAGTTGCTGTTTAAAGGCTTCTCAGGGCTCCCTCGAGCCCTTGGGGACAAGGTGACTTCCTCTGGAAAGGGCCAGAGGCAAAGTCTTAGGTGGTCAGGGCCAGCGAGTTGCTTGAGCACTGTTGGGACTTGGGGAGACAAGGAAAGTACTGTGACCCCTCCCCCACATCATCAGGGATCACTCAGATGGTGTCACACTGCCAGCTTTCTCCTGCCAAGTGCTGCCCAGGTGACCAAAGAGGCCCAGTCCAGGAGGGATCAGGCTGTTCCTGGCCTTCCTGGGACAGCCCGGCTTCTTCTCAACACCCCCAACAGGCCCTACAGTGGGACCCAGCATGGCAGAGGCTCCAGGAGACCCAGCTCCTCCCTCTCATCTCTCAGGTGAACCCTGCTCCTGTCCACAGCCCCAAGCCTCAGTTTCCTTGTTCCTTCAGCAAGATTAGTGAAACCCACCCTTTTCTGTCTTTCACGCTGTTGGTGGTTGGCACAGATACCAATGAAGACAACCCTGAAGAGGTTATGCAGTAATCTTCCTTGCTCAGGTGTGTGTTCCCACACCTTCCTCCTGAGGGGGACGCTTACGCTAAAGCAATTGTTCGTTCATCCCGCAGGGGCGTCTGTCTGCCGGGCATAGGCTGGGTACTGGGCCATAAAGCATAGCAATAAGAAAGTTTGAACTCATCCAGCCCAAGTGCCAGCCCTGCCTACAGAGGAGGAAGCAGAGCTCGGAACAATTGAGGCGTCTCCCAGGAGCTGGGCCCAGCACGGACCCCAGTATGTCACACACTCCCCACCTCCACCTCTCTTTGTTCTTCTCTGGCCACGCAAATTCTACCATCGCTCAAGCCTCCTCCAGACCCATTTCCCCTGATTAACCGTCTTTTGTTTTGCACTCGGAGCCCTTATTAAGTCTGTAATGCTCATCTTAGCACCCACTCTCCCGTGCTTTTATGAGGCTGTGTGTCATGCCTTGCTGCTCACCCTTGCTCCTGTCACAGCTTCCAAACTGGACATGCGGAAGGTTCAGGGCCTGGTGGCCGACAGTGGCTGACAGATTTAGCCGACCAGGGAAGGTGGCGGGACAGCTATGATCTCATCTTCCCCTTTGGTGCACAAGGTCCAAATTCAGCTTTATGAGATTTTTCTGGGGTGTCAGCTGTGCTATTTGGGGTGTGGTCAGTGGCAAGGGCTTGGCAGAGGGTGGGCATGTCTGCTGCGCTCCCAACCCCCAGCAGGGGCTCTTGGAAGGTCCTGACTCTTGGAAGCATGTGTCAGGCAAACAGATACTCAGAGATTGTGTGGGTGTGGGTCATAAGGAGAAAGGGATGGAAGACAGGGCTGGAGTCTGCAGGGCGAGTCACAGAAGACCCTGTGGTTGGGGACAAACTCTCACCTGATGTCATGGTCACGGTGACAGGACAGCTGATCTGAACGTGGCTTCCCCAGATGTGTTTGGCTTTCTGTGGCCTGTGCTTCAGTTTCTTTGTCCGCAGAGAGGGACACTTGGACTCCATTGGAAGCCAGAGATTAATCTCTTGTGTTGTTGTTGTGAGTGTGAATTGTCTCTAGTTTTTAAAATAGGAACATTTTACATTTTAAAATGGTATTTTCTGGCTAGCCTTTAAAAAATTAAAATGTCCAGAAATCCCAGGCCTGGATGGCATTGGCCTGGGTTGCTCACACCGAGTCCTGCTTTCTCCACCTGGACACAGCCTGTGGTGCCAGCGGACATCTGGGTTTGTCCCCAGCCCTTGGTAGACCACTGGCCTCTCAGGCCGCCTGGTTGGCACTTCTCAGCAGGCAGCAGGAAGGGGTGCATCAGGGGCGCTGTCCAAGTCCAGAGGCCACTGGCCCTGTGCTGACCTGCTGGGTGACCTGGGTGAGCCTCCACCCCTTCATTTTCCTCAGCTATTAATTTTCTTTGTCTATTAAAGGACGGGGTTGGTGGAAACCATCAGTCAGACCCTTTCAACTTCTCACATTCTAGGCCTCTATGAAAATGTCATTTGGCAGAATTAAACGCAACTGTGATTTAAATGTTGTGGAATTTGGCTGCCCCAGTCTCTTGCAGAGTCCATTTCAGGGTGTGGAGAGAGAGAGAGAGAGAGAGAGAGAGAGAGAAAGAGAAGGAGAGAAACAGAGAGACAGAGAGAGAGGGAAGGAGAAAGAGAAAGAAATAGAAAAGAGAAAGAGAAGAAGAGAAAGAAAAGAGGAAGAAAAAGGAGGGGAGGAGCCCAAAGAGTGAGAGCCCCTCCCTATCTTCTCCTATAGGGTAGGGATCATATTCCCTAAGTGGGTGGCAGTGGTGAAGGAGAGGCCAGACTCCAGACCTTGCAGAGGCCCAAGGCTGGCATGCCACAGGGACAGACCAGGCATTCACGGGAAGGCAGGCACAGCCACATTCATGGCCTGCTGCATGTATACAGGTGCCCACTTCTAAATGCAGGCAACCAAGGGCAAGTGCCAGGTCCCGCCACTCAACACGAGGGCCGCTCTGGGCACTGCTACTCTTCTGAGGTCTTGCTGGCACTCCTGACCTTATTTTATTTTAATTTTTGCATTACGAGGGCCAGTGATGACTGTTTGGATATCCGTTTCCTCAAATAGGCTCCAAAGAAACTCATAGCACAACAAGAATTAGTGAGATGAGAGTTATGATTCTACTAGGCAGTAAGGACAGTGGCCCCAAAACAGAGTTTGCCGGGCCACAGCCCTCCAGGGATCTTACAGAGACATCTGCCAGGTGTCCTTTGCTGTCAGGAACTCGGCCATCTGCTCCAGGTCACACAGGCCCTGCATGGGCGCTGTGTGAACACTGCATAGATCAGCCCTTATAGCATCCTATGCAGGTTCCTACAGGGCAGAGATCATAGCCCTTACACAGCAGCCCCAAGTTCCCCTGTTCACCCCTCACGTACCCCTAAACAAAGAGCCCTTATGGACATCCTACTCAGCATAAGCAAAAGCTTTACCACCTTATCTTTACATTTTTTACTTTCTTGTCTTTGTGTCTTTTATTTTCTTGCTTTCACATCTCTTAATTGAATTTGCCTGGACCTTGCATCCTCTGTCCTTGGTGTCCCTCTTCGTCACCACGGGCCAAGACCGTGGTGTTGTGGTAACAATAAGACTCTTCTACTTGACTCTGAGGAGGAAGATGTGAGAGGACAGAAACCAGGCTCGGGGAGAGGGATGAGCACCTGCTGGCTGTGTGGTGGGGTGTCTTGGGAGGGAGCCCATTCTCTCTGGGACTCTCACTTGCTCAGAAGCACCAGGGACCCCAGCTCCAGCCCCAGCACACAGGAGCCTCCCAGTGAGTTGTGCAGGTGGAGGAAGTGCAGACCTGACTGGACGGGCCACCTGCAGGCTCCCACAGACTCCACATCTTCTGTGGGGCCCGCTTCATGTCGGGGAGGTCTTCCCTGCTGGGAGATACCTCGGTGAGAGAGAAGGCCCTGCCCAGCAGCTGGGCACAGCTCCTCCGGGGTCTGCAGGCCAGGGACAAAGCCTACCTCTGCAGCTGGTCCCCAGGGCTGCAGAAGAGGTCTGCAGACAGGTAGAGACACAGACACATCTGAATCTGTAGGCGGTGCTGTGATGACCTCGAGGACCCTGCTGTAGAGGGATGGATTTGAGTCATCATCTTGTCCCGGATGGTCTGGACCAACAGCTCCATTCTTCTGAGCCTCAGTCTCTTTGCCTATAAAATGGAAGAACACGTGCTCAGCCTTCCTCACACACAGTCATGAGACAGGCAGGAAACGATGCCCTTCAGGCTTGTGGGGAGGTGAGCAGGGAGACTTTCCTGCATCTGAGCAAGGGTGGGGTGCGGTCACCTTGAGGAAAGAGACTCGGCCTCATGCAGGGCAGCCCCATCCGTGCCCCCCCCCCCGAAAGGCTGCCTGGGGAAGGAAGAGCTGCAATCTAGAGCTGTGGTGTTTACAGCTGGATGCCGAGGAGGAGCTGGGTGGCCCCATGCATGCACCATTGTGCCCGGTGGGCTTTGACTGCCGATGCAAATTGAAGGTAGCTATTCAGCCCTCGGAGTAATTTGAAGATTAAAATGAAAAGAGAAACCTGGGAAAACATCTGGTGCTGAGCCTGGGCCTTACTATGTAGCCTAAGGGTGTCACCTGGGGCTCCCTACAACTCTGCACAGTCACTTCCTCATTTGGCACTCAGGACAGCCGCGGCGTGAGCCTGGTGTCCTCTCCCTGCAAGGGTGTGTGTGTGTGTGTGTGTGTGTGTGGACCTGCTGGGCAGAAGTAGGAAAGACTTCGGTGTTGTGCCCTTGTGGGGCTGGCACTCTGTGCTGCCACCTTGACTACTTGCTTGGTGGGTCTGTCTGTCCTGATCACCAGCTCCAGACATCCCACATCCTCGACCTCACCCAGGGTAGAGATCGTATTGCTCACATAGCAGCTGAGTTCCCCAGTACACCCCTCACACACCCCTAGACAGAGAGCCCATGTGGTCATCCTACTCTCAGGCCCCTTCCCGCTAGCAAGAGCTTTACTTCCTTATCTTTACAGAGTCCTAAGTGCCTAAAGGCCACAGTCTTCAAGGCTCAGGGGAGGCCTGTGGGGCTGTGCGAGACCAAGGCTGCACCCTCGGAGTTGGCCCCAATCCCACCCTGCAGGTAGAAATGAGCACACACTCCTGGAACTTCTTCCGAAGTCGGCCTGAGAGGAGGGCTCGGTTTCCTGTGCTCCCTACCATTTAACCACCACGGGCACGTGTACATCCTGCCGTCTGATGCCTCGGTCGAAAACCCAACACTGATACCATCCAGTTGTGTGCCCCTAGGCAGCTCGACATCTTTGTGCTTCTCTTGCTGTCCATGTTTAACAACGTTTCATCATGCGCTCTTCCCGCGAATCAGTCGGACAGTAGTTTGTGGCACGTCCTAGGAGCTCAGTTGATACCCATCACTCTTTCGTTCCATCCCGCTGGAAATATCTAGCTTAGGTTTCTATCCAAACCTTTCCTACTCCACCCTTGCAATCCCCTGGTGCTTCCCGGAGGCCTTGACTCTCCTGTGAGCTACATCAGTTTTTCAACTTGACTTTAAAATGTCCAAAGGGTGACCTCAAGAAGGAAAAAGGAGGGGAAGGAGCGAGTGAGACAGAAAGGGAATGGGGAGCCTGCCCTTCCCTCCCTCCACTCAGGGGAGCGAAGTGGCCTCTTTGGGTAGAGAAGAACCACGTCCGGATT
>PVIR01005560.1:0-71235 GCA_004026965.1 Petromus typicus
CCCCCACCCCACCCCACGCTCACCTGCTCAGGTGAGCATACTTGGCGGGATTCCCCACCTGGGCCTACAGAGGTGACAGCAGCAGGACGGGACCTGGCTGCGGGAGCTTCCCTCGGCATCGGGCCAAGCAGGTGTTGGCCTCCCTGGAGCCTGGCCAGGAGGGTGGGGTCGGGGCTAAGGGGCGAGGGTCTGAGGTGGGAGTTGGGGCCCAGCCCCCTTGGCATGTCTTTCTCACTTTCTATGCCCCTGTCACCCCAAGTGCCTAGTTCCTTCCTCCCACTTCTGTCTCCATCCTCCTCCAGCCTCCTTCCCATCTGTGTGTCCATCCATTGGTCCCCTGTCTGTGGTCCTCCTCTGTCTTGCCTGCCCCACTCAGTCATCTGCTGAGGGCCGAGGACCATGTGATGGCTCTTTGGGCCAGGCCCAGCTTCCTCTTCTGGGCCCACAGGCCTGGCAGAGCCCGCCTTCCCCACAGCCTCACATGTGGTATCCTCACCAGCCTGGAGTCCAACAAAGTCTGCAGTGGCTTCAGCAGCCCCCTCAGTGTCCCCTAGACAGTCCTCTCCTATCCCTATGAGCCTTCTGCTCCAGGGAGGCTCTCTGACCTCTGCCTGCGTCTTTAGGTTGCTGTCACAGCCCCATGCTGGCTTTAGGGAACCTGGTCCCCTTCCAAGGAAATTAACTACTGCCTTTAAATTCCAGCCATGCTAGAAAACCAAGGTCCCCACTCAGAGGCCGTGACAGCATGCAGGTAAAGGGCCTGCACACCGACAGGTGCCACCCGAGCCAGCATGTGCACGTCGGCTCCAGTGGGAGTCTTTGGCCTGTCTCAGGGGTCTGTGTCCCTGCAGGCCCAAAACTGGAGCCGTGTGTGGCAGCCACAGTTGGCTGACACCCAGGCTGTGGGCTCCGTTCAGAAGTGACAGCTTGTGGATCCCCCCTTTCCTTCACACCTGCTCAGGTGCCCTGCGGTGAGGGAAGGCCACACTTCAAAAGGCGCAGGCTGCATCTTCTTGACTGCTTAGCTGGGTGGGCCATGCCTGGGGAAACTGCTGCTCCGTGGGGAGTCCCAGCCCCCCTGTGCACCCCACCCTGCCTCCCAGTGCTGGAACCTCCAGGTTCAGTGGCTCCTCACGCCCCCACCCCGGGGGCCCTAAGAAGTGTGTTGGGCCATCTGGCCTGGCTGCAGGTAGGTCACGCAGAGGCTCGGTACCTGCTCTTCCCCCCCCCACTTTGTGTCCCGCTACCCATCTCCTCTCTGAGTCAGCAGCTGTGTGCACGGAGAGGCACACCGGGGGCAGTGTCTCCCGGATCTGCTCAGAGGCCTGCTCTGCAGGGAGAAAGCTCAGCCTCCCTAGAGTCACTCACAATACACTGGGGTCCAGCCCGTCACAGGCGCCTACTTAGCTTCCTTCTCCGGGTGGTTTGGATGGGGCCCAGCAGTGGCTCAGAGTCCCTCCCTGGGGACCCAGAAGGAGGAGGGAATGGGGGACACATTGGGGAGCCACTGGGACCCCAATACCTCCCACCTTCTGGTCCCTTTGCCGGGCAGAGCCTTCGCTGGCCCCTACAGTTAACGGGTGGGCATCTCACTTTCTCTGTCCTCCCTCTGCTGGGTTAAGGGTGGGGAGGAGAAAGCAGCGGAGGCCCGAGCTGAGCTTGACCAGGCATCTCGTGTCCTGTCTGCATCACAACCGCACAAGCGAGGTTTCTCACATTCTTCACACACATGAAGGAACTGAGCCCAGAGTGGGCCAGACACTTGTCTGAGGTCACACAGCCAGCAAAGAGCACAGGAGCCATATGACTGCACCCTGCCGCTGACGCTGTGGACAAGAGATGACAGAGATCGTTGAGTGTGACTCAGGGCTAAGCCTCACACAAGCTCTGGGGACAGAGAGGGTGCTGGAAGCACAGTCTGATGCTGCGGCCCAGAGGAGAGTAGGGGGGCATCCTTTGGCCTGGCCCCACCCCTTGGTTTCTGGGTCAGGGAGACAGACAAGGAGGAGGGCGGTGCCCAGTCACTCCCCTCCCAGCTGGGATCCCGGCAGGAAGGTGGACAGATGTGGATGGGAAACAGTCTTGGTCTGTAGTTTCCAGACGTGCTTGCTGATGGCTGGTCTTTTTTCCTCCAGGTATCTCCACCCCTCCCCCAACACTGGCCAGCCAGGGCTCCAAGGGCTGAGCTGTGGGCTGAGGTGGGCACAGAAGAAAGCAAAGGTGGGGTGGGTCAGGGCTCCTTGGCCAACCCAAGACTCAAATCTGGTTCCCTTCATTGTCTCCTGCTTTTGTTGGAAGGTGGGTTTGTTTGTGAACAGAAAGCCCTACGAAGGCAGAGACTTATCTGTCTGGTTCATAGGTTAACAGGCTTTTAAAGAAAACCACTGGGGCTGGAGATTTAGCTCAGTGGTTCCAGAACCTATCTTGCAAGTGCAAGGACCCGGGTTTGATCCCTGGTAGCCACATACAGCAATGCTGGGTGTGGAGACTCAATGAACCAGCAATCAGTACCACATAGCACAGTGCCTCAGCCTCCCAAGTGCTGGGATTACAGGCATGTGCCACCACAGCAGGATGAACACTTTTGGATGCCTTGGCCAAAATACATCAAACTTCTAATGTATTCTGATCTCACATTTGTAGGATTTTTAAATAGTTATGATTATGAAATTGTTCAACTCTAGCTCATTTATTTAAGAATGGGGCTAGGCTGGGGTGTGACTTAGTGGTAGACAGCTTGCCTCAACATGAAGGAACTTTTGGGCTCATCCTTTGAGCAGTACCAAAAACAAGAAAAGAAAACTCAAAACAAAACAAAAAACCCCCCAAAAGATTGATTATAATTTCTTTAAAAGTATCATAGATATTTAGGAAAGTTTTGTCTATTTTTTTTCTGTGGGGAGAGGTCTTACCGTGTTGCCGGGCTGGTCTTGAACTCCTGGGTTGTGTGACACCCCCCCACACACACACACACAAACACCTTGGTCCTCAGCCCCTAAGACTCTGGGCGTGGTCTCCGTGTCAGGCTGCACTTGGGAATTCTTTGTCATGAGAACATTGTAAACCACTTTCTTCTAAATGCAGTGAAATGTGAATGATATGCAAGCATTTTTGTCATTGAAGGTGCTGTAGCATTATGATGTATAGACATTAGAGAACATAATTTTAGCTTCAATTTTCTGGTTTTAAAATATATTTTGGAGCCAATGTCATCCCCACACCGTCTATGGTTCCGAAACCTTTGTCCAGGACCCTGACATTCCCAGAGGCCCTGGACACTGCGTGTGTGACAGAGAACGGGATGTCCCGGGCCCTGGTGGTCCTGGGATACCATCAAAGAGAAGCGAGCAAGGAAGAACGCGATTCGGAATCGCAGGCTGGGAGTCCTGCACCCTAAACAGTGTGGAGGAAAATCGAGGTGTTTGGCAGGTGCCAGAAAGTACTGGTTTTTAGTTGTTGGTTTTTGCAGTACTAGGGATTGAGCTAAGGGCCTCTGCATCATCCCCAGTGCTTTAGAATTTATTTTTATTTTGAGACGAAGTCTTGATAACTTACGGATTGTCCAGGCTGAGCTCCAGCTTTCCATCTTCCTGCCTCAGCCTCCCAGTACTGGGGTCACAGGTGTGCTGTCCCATTGAATTTAAGTTTATATTGTGAGTGAATCTCCCTTTTTTTACATTAGAATATCTAGTTGACAACTGCCTATGGAATAAAAGAAGTGAAATAAACAAAGGAACAAAGGAAAGAACGAAAGTTTGGATGGACGGGGAAACTGTAGGTGCCCCCAAAGAGCACCACCACCTGGAGCAGAAGACACAAAGAAGCAGGGAGCCCAGGACTGGGTCCCGGGACCTCCCCTCCCCACCCCAGCTCCTCCCTAGAGTATATTTCAAGCCCAGAAAGTCCCTGCTCCTGAAGTGGTAAGTGGTGCATAATCTGTGGCAAAAAATAGTGGCTGACTGAGTGGCTGGACTCAGTCACCGGTTAATCCAGGACAGAGTATTAGCCATTCCTGTCCCCTCCTCAGCACCTTCTGCGACTCAGCACCAGAGAATTCTACAGACTGTGCACAGCACCAGGAGTTGCCAGGGCCACAGGCAGCGTGTGAGGGACGAGTCCTCAAGCGTGTGTGGGGGAGGGTCACAGGTCACTTATAAACCCTGTTTCTTCTTCCTCTGGGCTCAGGGGACCACGAGTTCTTACTAGGGAGAGGCTGAGGGAAGGGAACCTCCTATCCTGCGGCTGGCGGCTTCCTTCTCCCTCTCCTTGCCAGTTCTGAAGGCCCCTTCTTTACTCGCCTAATTTGGGCTGGAGGGAGCTTAGTCAAATCTGGCCAGTCACCCTGACCTCAGAATCTAGAACTTGCCATCTGGTCTCGGGCAAGTCCCACCATCTCTCTGAGTGTCAGTTCCGCGTAAGAGAACTGAACAGACCTGTAGGTACCCGCCCCCAGCAGGTGAGGTGCCGCTCACGCTCACCCGCTGGGCCGCCCCCAGCCCGGGAGCGCTTTTCTCTCACCTTGCTCAGCTGGAAAAGACCCGTGGGGATGGAGGCTGGCAGCCTGCACCGGGAGGGGACCTGGTGTCCTCTCCACTCTGAGCACCGCCACGCAGCTGCAGTGGCCCCAGCCAGGTGCCGGGAGCCTTGGCCTGGGTCCACCACACACTGTGCACCTTAAGTCCCACCTGGGAATACTATTCCTACTAAGCAGATGGATGCTTAGGCCAGGGGAAAGTGTCACATGCTAGGTCCAGTCTGTCCTGGCCTTTTCTTTTCCCTTTTCATTCATTTTTTAATACTTTTTGTTCTGTTTGTTTGAGACAGTGTCTTGCTAAGTGGCCCAGGCTTGCCTCAAACTTATGATCCTCCTGCCTTATCCTTCCAGAGTGTTAGAATCACAGATGCATACCACTAGGATAATTTTTGTCTTTATTCTTTTTGGTTTCAAATGTTGTACTTGTTCATGACAATTGAGACATACTGAAGCAGGTTCTGTACCAGGGAAACCCAATCCTTACTGAGACTCACGGCTATTTTTTTTTTTTTTTTGAGACAGGATCTTGCTTTGTGGTTCAGGCTGGCCCTGAGCTCAGCCTCCGACTCACATCACAGCAATTCTCCTGCCTCTGCCTCCCGAGTGCTGGGATTACAGGCGTGAGCCACCACGCCTGGCACTGTGGTATGGCGTACTGATTGCTGCTGGCGTGAGTCTCCACACCCAGTATTGTTATGTGGTTACCGGGGATGGAACCCGGGCTCTCGCGCTTACAAGACAGGCGCCAAAAACTGAGCTAAATCTCCAGCCCCCTCACTGCTATTTTTGACAGGGTGGGTAGTTTCAAATATAAAGAAAAGGATTTTTTTTGCTGTACTGGGGATTGAACTCAGGACCTTGTACTTACCAGGCAGGTAGTAACACCACTAAGCTACATCTCCAGCCGTTAGAGATGTTTTAGGAATAATACAAAGATTCTGTATTTTTGCCCCTTTCAGTTTATCATTGTCTTTTCATAGGTTTCCAACAAAAGCAAAAAAATCAGGAGAACACAACAGTGAGCTTTTCCTAAAGGTAAATGAATTTGGGATCATGCATTACTCTGAAACCATGCTCTCATTCATTCATACTATTTATTTATTTACTTTTGGTGGAACTAGGGATCGGACACAGGGCCTCACGTGTGTTGGACAAGCACTGTTGCACGGATACACACCTTCGGCCCTTTCCCTGTCTAATGAACTCTTGAGGTTCTGAGAATTGAACAGAGGGGTGCTCTACTTCAGCACCTCATCTCCAGACCCTTTTCATCTTTTGTTTGGAGACAAAGATGTTTGTTTGGTGAGTTGCCCAGGCTGGGCTTGCGTACTTGAGCCTCTTGCCTACTGTGGGAAGCCCTGGGTTCTGCTGTCAGCATGTCAAAACAACCAGTAAGGAAATAAATTAATACATAAGTAACTAACATAAGAAGGGCTGGGTAATGTGGCCCAGGAGTAGGGTGTCTGCCTAGCCTGCCTGAGATACTGTGTTCAGTGCTCAGCACTATCAAAACATTTTTTTAAATACCAAAGGATTAAAGAATTTGTGGAAGATCAGAGGAACACAGTGGGTGTGGGTGCACAGCTGTACTTCCAGCTGTTTTGGAGGGAGAGGCAGGAAGATTACAAGCTCAAGGCAGCCTTGGCAACGTATCAAGACCCCATCTCAAAAAACAAAACCAAGAACGGAATAGCACAGAGGGATCGGGCCTGCCTTCCAGGTCTGCCTGAAGCATCTGTGGCCTAGAGAACCAAGCAGGTACTCCGGCAAGGGAGCAAAGTCCCCACCTGGATCTCTGGATCCCTGTGTATTTCCTGTGTATTCTTTGTTTAACGGAAGTATAAGCTCTGTAAAACTAGGTGATGTCATACAGGTAAATAGCAGAACTGGGGTGCCTGGTCTGATTGTAAATATCACTCTTTCTCTTACAAAGCCCAGTCCCAACCATTGCGTTTGGCATATGCTGTCAGTGCCTACTCTAGGCCCCTTCTCTCCCACTCACATTTCTTGGCATCCACTGAGGCATTTATCGCTTTCCCCTTTGGCTCAAGGTCAGTACTGTGGCCATCATAGTGACAATATTCCCCTTGTTCAAGATTATTCAAGCATGAGGTCTGGCACTGCCAAGGAGGGACAGTCTCCTGAGTACTTCTGGGAAGTTTTCCTTCATCTTAAAGTGGGGCACAAGGATGAGATACTTCCTGCTATTTGTTTGTTTTGCTGCTTTTAGACATTGTTGTATGATGATGTGATGTCTGGGGTGATGGCAGCCATCTTGTAACCCTAAGGTGATCTAACCATTGATAAGGCAACATGCTGAGAATAGCATAGGGAAGGGAAAGAAGAAATCATTTTGATGAGTCTTGATGTTGAGCTTCATGATAACCTCTCCTGAAATTGCCCTTTATTTGGACTTCTTATTCTGGGCAGTATTCACTTTTCTTATCACATAAGGCAATTGAAAGAGATTCTCCATTTCTTATCTCTAAAACACCTTTTTTTTTGATGCATGAGCTACAGGATCAAAAGAATGAACACCCAGCACACTAATTTGATATGCTAATAACCACCAGCAGGAACAACAGCCATCAATTAAATGAGGAAAATATGATTCTTTGACCAAGGGTGACCTTGAGAACTTCTTTCCCTGCCGGTTCAGAGAGGAAGGAGGGAGCGCTCCAGCCATGGCCCCGCACGCTGCTTCTCTTCCCAGCAGGACCGGCTCCCATCTGAGAGGGGCCCACGCCGTGCCCGCTGGCCTTCTGACTCCTATTTCCTGTAGGGTCAGATGAGGTAGGCACAGGAAAGCAGCTTTATTTACTGACTCACAATGGAAAACAGATGTCCCAGAACCCTGCTGGGCCCAGGCTCACCCTGGACAGAGGCTGGGCCTGTTCTCAGCCATGACCCATCCACCAGCCCCCTGTGCCCCATACCAAGTCCAGATGTGGCGCCTTCCAGGTGCTAATAATATTTTTGATTTATTGAGGCTGAGTGACCTTTACCTCTGAGCTCAGCCCAGCACATACCCAACTGTCCCTGGAGAAGAGCAGGAGTAACTCAGGGGGACATTTGTGAGGAAACTTGGGTGCTGTGGAGAGGAATATAGGCAAGAGCATCAAATCAGTGAGGTTCAGCTGCAGCCTGGTTGTGGGCTAGTCGTGTATTCATAACTATTGTATCAGTCACCAATACTGCGTAACAAGTTGCCACAAAATGTAATGGCTCAAAACAACTGTTTATTTGCTCACAGATCTGAAATCTAGGAAAGACAGCTCATTTATTTACTGTATCATGTTGTTTTATTTCTCTCTCTTTAGTGTCCAAGATTAAATTCACAGCCTTGCATTGGCAATGCAGGCACTGTGCCACTGAGCTAAATCCCTGGCCCATCGTATCAGGTTGTTTTGTAAGTGAAGTCTGGTGCAGCAGTGGGGCAGGCATGTGAGACAAGGAGGCAGAGGCAGTAGGATGTCCACCTTGTTTCCTGCCTCCCCTTCCTCACAGGCCCTCTTCTTTCCAGTTGTTCCCTTCCTTACTCACTAGCAAGCAGAAGAGGAGAGTGCATGCGGACCCGTCAGGGAACTAAAACAGTGAGCGGCTGTCTACGCACATATGAGCTGTGGAACATGAATTGCAATATTCTGTTAGTTGCAAGCACACTCTAGAGTCACGCAGTGGGGTGACTGGGGAGGGAGAGAGCAACTGATGACATTGTGTGTGTATGTGTATGTGTGAGCGAGAGCGAGAGAGAGAGAGGGAGAGAGAGCTACATCCCCATCCCTTTTTAGCTTATTTTTAAAATCTGAGTATACCGTCTTGCTAAGTTGCTCAGGCTGGGCTGCCGTTTGCAGTCTTCCCGCCTCAGCCTCCCGGAGTGCTAGGATTACTGACACGTTATGTTCACCGTGGCTGGCTTGAATCCGCCCTGTGAAGGAGGGACAGCATTCCTGTACAGAATGGGCAGGGCTTGTTGGTCCTAGGTCAGGGCTATTCTGATCTCAGCCGCTCACTGTACAGTGGGCACAATCTGGGCACTTCCCAGGGTTGTCTGAGGAATGTTTCCTTGCAGTTCCTGGACCCGGGCGATGTTCCCTGAAGGTCGGCCCCTCCCCTTCCAGCCTCCAGTCCTGCTTTGTCAGTGTTCACCTATTTGCTGCCTCTTTTCCTTCCTTCCTTCATTCATTGAGTTCCCTGAGCCAGGCTCTAGTCTAGGAGCTGGAATCATGGGAAAGAAGGAAAAGATAGTTAGCAAGGCTCACACATGACATATGTAGCCTGTTAGGGGGAATATCGGGGCTGGGAGAGTGATGCTGAGTGAGGACTGCCCTGGACGGGACTGTTGTGGTGGGGACACCTGCCTGGAGGGATGTCACCTGCTAAAGGAGATGTGAGGATGTTCCCCCCGATGGACGGATGTGCCAAGGCAATCACTGGCCGTGAGGATCCCCTCATGGGGATTCTGGGGAGGCCCCAGGTGGCTCGGGGAGAGAGTGCAGGGACTGGGAAGGCGGAGTCATGCCAGCTACCACCCGGAGGGAGACCTGTGGGCCTAGGGCAGCCTGGCCCCTTCCTTCTGCCTGCCTCTCCTCCCCAGCACAGATCCCAGAGCAGTCCTGGGCTTCTGGACCCACACCCCTCCGCCTTCCCCTGTGGGGCTCAGCCGCACAGGGGCCTTTTCTTCAACCCTTTGGGAGTCATGCTGTGCTCTAGTGGAGAATGGACAGTTGTTTCCAACAAGGGCCTGGCCAGGCCCTCACGGACTGCACTGGAAAGCCTGGGCCACAGGGCCGATTTCCTTCCCGACCAGCTGCCCTTGCGGGCCCTGCCCAGGCCCGGTCCAGCCCCGCCCCCCCCGGGTTCTAGTTGTTTGCTCCTTCTGGAATGTGCTCCCCACCCTCACCCTTATTGTCGCCTAAACTTCAAGTGTGAGTTGAGACGTTACTTTCTCAATGGGGCCTGCCAGGGCCAGCCGTGTACCCCGTGACCTGCGCATGTGCACACACGCACCAGCCCAGCACCCCTCATCTCCAAACGCCGCTGGCTTTCTCGCCACAGCACACATTACGTACTCATATGTTATCGAATGTACTTATTCTGCTTGTCCCCTGGAAAATGGGGGGGACTCACAAGGTGAGGGGTCTCTGCTCCCTGCCGATTGCAAGGTGCCTAGCACCATGCTGGGTCCTGGTGAGTGCTGAAGACAGAGCTTCCCGCGTCACTGGAGAAGATAGTACCTTGTGGGAGAAATAGGGGTCCCACTCCTCCAGAGCCCTGGGGACGGGGGCAGGAACCCCGCCCTCCACACATGCCGCACGCACCTGTGCCCCTGCAGATGAGGCCCCACCTCCTGCCGGCCCTCCGCGCGTGCCGCTGACGTGGCTGCGGTTTTGAGGCCCTGGGGTACAGATTCGAGTCAGAGCGTCCTGTCCCTGTGGCTGCCGTGGAGGTGGGGACGGGCCCTGCAGACACGCACATGCGAGGCCTCCTCCTCCTCCTCCTCCCGCCCTTTCTGCACCTCAGCGCACACGCGTGCACGTGCGAGTGGACAAAGCTGGCATGGGGCTGGCTGCCACACCAGAGCTGGGCCCCTCCGTGCACAGCCCTGCTGGCAGGAGGACAGGTGGAGGCAGCCCGCGGGCATCTCCCCTCCCCCAGACTCCACCTCACTGCTGGGCCCTGGGCTCTGCGTGTCAGTTCCTGCCTCAGGGAGGAGGCTTCTACTCCTGCCCAAACCACTTCCCCACAGCCGAGCCCTGTTCAGCCCCCCACCTGGGGGGGCACCCAACACGTGGCAGGGACTGGAGGATGCTGGCCACCGGAGGGAGGGCTCTCAGGCCAGCGGGGGCAGCCCCTACCTCCCTGGGCCTGTGCCATCAGCAACTGCTTTGAGGGCCTGGAGGGGAATCTGAGGCTCCCAGACCCCAGGTCGGTGCCAGCTTGGCTGGACCTTGAGCAAGTCCCTCAGCCCCTCCACACCACCCCATGTTCCCCCTGTAGAGTTGTCCTGAGGTTAAATGGTTGGTAAATGCAGAGTTCCAGCCCTGTGCCCTGCTCTAGGAGCTGTCAGGAAACCGGAGGCTCCACCCTTAAGCAGCAACAGCCTTTTAGGCTCAGCATCCAGGTCACCCAGGAGGGGAACTCAGAGCCCAGGGCCACTTGGGGATCTGGGTGCAGCAGGTGTCAGGGTGGGGTGGGGCCTGCAGTCACCAGGGGGACAGGAGCTCCCATGGGAGGCCCCCTGCTGGCTGGGGCCTCGATTCCCCTGAGGGCAGAGAGGTGAGCAAGGCTGCTCACAGCCTCAGTGCTGGGGAGGTCAGGGCTGCGCATGCTGGCTGGCCACGGTCACTGAGGTCTCTGCCGCTGCCTTTACCATTCCTGGGACCCTTGCCTCGCTGAGCAGGGTGGGCCCGACTGCTGTCTCCTGGCCCTGGAACCCAAAGATGCAGCAGGTCTGGGTTTGTGGGTACGTGGTCTCCCCAGCAGCACCCTGCGAGGAGGAGGAAGGAAGAGGGCCTGCTGAGCACACTGTACCCTGGAGGAAGTTGAGAGGTGGCCACAGTGCCTCAGCTCTGCCACCCCTACTGATGTCACAGGACAGCCTGACCCTGCCCTGACCCTGCCCCAGGCCTCGGGGTGCACCTTCCCCCCAGTTCAGTGCCCATCCGGGACCTCTCCAGGCTTTTGCACAGTCCTGCCCCGGTGTTCACTCCAGGCCTCTCCTGTGGAGGAGATAGTCACAGGAACCTCTTTGCCCCATCACCATGCCTGCCCAAGCGCTGGCCCGGACAAAACCCAATCAACACCTCTCAGGTGCCAAGTGATTTCATCTCCTCCCTAATCTCACAGCACCTGACATCTTCCAGGTGAGGGGACTGGCTCAGAGAGACTGAGCGATTTGTCCAAGTTTCCACCGCCCATAGGCAGGGGTCCAGCCCATCGTGGGGCCCAAGCTCTGGCGGTGAATCCCCGATACCGGCCAGAGGGTGAACTGCGCTGGAAGGGCCCTCTGAGGCCTGGTCACGAGGCTCCATTTGTCAAGGAGGAAATATCACCCGTCGCTGGGAAGCCAGTGCCCCAGGACAGCCGCAGGCCTCTGGCAGAGCCAGGCTGGTTGGGGAACTTTCCCTGGCACTGGTGCCTGATGGGAGGGCGCTGCTGGGAAGGCTCCTGCCCTCCAGGCCTCATCCACTGAAGTGGGGCTCAGCACTTTCTACCTGTCTGCCTTTATTTCCCTTCATGGCTTATGCTTCTGGTTATTTATTTAATCCCCTCCCCCAGCACCTATGTTATTGTGGAATGAATGAAAAGAGGGAGTTAGGTGGTAAAGGAAGAAGCATAACTGTGGGAAGTTTGGTGTCAGGGTTAAATTTACCAAAACTGAGCTAAGTAGCTCATTCTAGGCAGAAGAGGGAAATGCAAAGTAATTTAGAAAAGAGAAGGGTCAGGGCTGCAGGCACAGCCATGCGCGCTGGCACGGAGACTGCAAAATGAATGATGCGCTCTGCATCATGCAGTTCTCAACTTGCACCCGCGTGCACAGCACCCCCTCTGTGGGGAAGAACCAGACAGCTATGGGCCCCTTGGTGGGGCCGAGGGTACAAGGGTTCAGTGAGTACAGGTGGGTTTCAGGGGCCCGTGGCAGGAGGAACAGGCTGTACCCTCCGTGAGGATGCCATGTGGTCGCGGTTAGCGCTTTGCCATCCGGTCTCTAGACAGTCGCCCAACTGCGGGGAGCAGCTGCTGGGTTGTTAGCTGTCTCTCTACCTGGAGCGCTCGCAGCATGGGGCAGGGAAACCACCCGGCACACCCTGCAGACACAGCGCACTCTGTGGACAAAGATAATGGTAAGGGCGGGAGGGGGCCATTTCCGGAGCTGGCTGGCTGCGGGCTCCAGAGGCAGAGGACACTGTGTTCTGGGTCTAGGTGAGGACCTGTCCCACTGCGCTGCCAGGGCCCACCAGCCGGGCACAACAACAATCGCCCGGTGTTGCGGCTGTCTGGGTGAGTCACCTCGCCCGCAGTGAGCTATGTGCGATTTTATCAGCAGCCCCGCTTGCTTAATTCCTGGGTGACATCACCCTCCTCCATCCCCCGCTTCTCAGCAGTGTAGCCTGCAGCCTGGCACATCCTGGAAGGGACGGCCTTGTGCAGCTCTTGCCAGAAGCCACCTGGCCAGGTAAATGAGCATTCAGCCATGCTGCTATAGCCCAGGGGGCTCAGCCTACCTCCTGCCCAGACCCTCAGTTTACATCCCAAGGCATGGCACTGGGGTGAGGGCGCCTTGCTTTCTCTGTTCAGTCTCCTCGGACAAGGATGAGCTGCTTGCCCTGCCAGGTAGTTACCTGTCCCCAGGTCAGCACCCCACAGGCCAGGGCTCTGCTCCCTGGTGCAGCCCAGGGCTGCTCTGGAGCTGCTGGTGTGGGCCTTTGGGGGCCCTGTGTCCTGTGCCACCTCTCTCGTTCCACCCATGTCCTGGCAGCCCACTGGGAGCAGGGAGCCCTGTGCTCCACAGCCGTCCTGTTGCCCTTCGGAGTGGTGACTGCCCTTGAGAGTGGCACAGGTGCGCAGCGGTATTACCAGCTGTGTCAAGACCGCATGGGTTCATGCCACCCCCTTCCCATCAGAGCTGACAGCAGCAGGGTGAGGCTGGGCTGGGGAGGGAGGTTGGGCCCCAGGAGGGAGGGTCCAAGCTGGGCGGCTGAGAGGCAGCCAGAAGCCATTAGGAGGGCTGGGACCCTAGCTTCCCAAAGCCATTCCTGTGTGGTCCCCAGGACAGCAGCCAGCTCTTCAGCGTCAGTGCAGGGCAGGGGAGGGGGAGGATCCTGTATGGCACTCACTTGCGCTCTAGATACTGACCAGAAGAAATTGTTCCTTAGAAGGGAAAAAAACCACAAAAGCCAAAGAATCCACTGAGGAGCTGCACCGAGTCCCTATCTCCTGAGGAGTGGATCCTGAGAGCAGGTGGCTGTGTGTGGAGGGAAAGGGGCTGGCCTGGCAGCAAGTAGCCTGAAGCCACCAGCCCTGGGCACCTGCGGCTCACTGGACTCTGGGCTCCTGTCATCAGGTGGAGGAATTATATGTACTGAGTCATGTTCTCACCGATGCTGCTGGTGGGGCAAGCACATGGAGGGTGCTGAGAGCGCTGCCAAGCTCGGCGTGTGGTCAACTCAGACCCTCTGTCTTTCCAGGTCTAGAGCTCAACCTTGTGGGCGCTTCCTCTCTTGTGCCTCCTGCCTTGGTTGTCAGCCCGGATGGCTTCTCTCAGCGCGAGAGCAGGGCCTGACTGGCTATATTCTGAGTCCTCTCCCTTTCACCAAAGCTCACTACCACTTCCACGTGTACTCAAACTCATTTTTCAGGTGCTAGATCTTGGTTCATGTCATACCCCAGAGCCAGCCAGAGGCGGGGTCGGCCTGAGCACTGTCCTCCACCCCCACCCCAGTACTCTGGCAGTGAGCCGATTCATTCCCTCTTTCCCACCCCTCCACCTCCTAACAGCTCAGGAATGGAAACCTCCAGGCCTGGGCCATCTGCAGATGGTGACGGCGTCCCTTTCCTGACACCTGTCTTCTCTTCTCTCGGTGGCTCCCTGTTTGCTCTCTGGCTTCGCACTTTGTCCTGCAGACATAAGCAGACCGTGCACACGCTGGCCAGGGCTGGCTCCAACCACTTCCTTGCGATGCTCAGGCCCCTGGGAAGGTCCTCCCACAATGGGCAGACTCCTCCCTGTGCTGCAAACTCAGCCGACCCTGGCCACAGGCCTGGCATGGGACTACATCCCCTCTCCAATGGGCCCGGCACTTTTACTGCCAGTGGCATTTACGGTGGCATTTACATGCCAGTCGTCATGCATGACTAGCAGCAGAATGCATAGATGAGCCAGGCCCCTTTGCAGCACCTGCTAGGACACATGCCTCTTTCCCCTTCTGGCTGTCTGCTATTTCCTCCTAGACCAGGGCTGGGCCAAAGCTGCCTCTTCCCTGTGCTTGCAAACTTCCTCTTGAGATCCAGTGCCATCCACCCTGGTGTCAGCCCAGGGATGTCTCCCAGGCTGCCCCTGCAGGGATGAGCTTGGGAAGGCCATCTGGTGCGCGGGTGACCGAGTCTTAGGCTCCATCCACTCCACTCTGCTGCTGCCTGACTCTGCATGCATGACCATAGTCCCCTTCTCTGTAAGACGGGTACACTTAACTATTTCTTCTTCGTCCTCACCTGAGGAGTGGGAGAATAGGTGGGAAGTTGTGGGGAGCTGGAGACTCTGCTGGGCACAAGGCTGCCAAGCCCAGGCTCAGGGAGGCCTCACCATGCGGCTTGCCACCTCTCTTCCAGCCGCCAGGTCCTTGTGCCTGGATCCACAGCGCCCCCTGCTGGCAGACCATCCAGAAGCTCCCTGTGGGCGCACCAGCCCCACACTGCTTTTCCCCACTGTCTGAGAGGAAGTCCCCGTCCTCAGGAAAAAAAGGTGAGGGTGGATGGTGCCCAGCCATCAGGAAGTCCGGAGCTGGGTGGGGAGTAGGGCTTTATTCTTTCGAGCCCCTGAAATCTTGGCAGGGTCCAGTGAGCTACTCCTTGTCCACGGCAGCTGCATGGACTGTACAGAGCAAGGCATTTGCTGGGACACTACTGACCCTCTCCCCTTCAGTGTCCCCCAACCCCGAGGTGGGCAGCCGCTCTGCTTTTGCCTCGCCATCTCCTTGGGCTGATCCTGTGTTGGGCGCTGTGGATTCAAGGGGAACAAGTCTCTTCCTGGCCCTAGATCTCAGACTTGCCTCTCTTCCTCATCAACTCTACTCTCCCTTCGCCTCAGTTTGATTCTTCCCTGGACCTTGGGCTGGTGAAGGAGGCAGCCACAGTGGACACATTTCAACACTGATGAAAATCACCCCACCGGGCCGCTCCCGCCTCACCCCCATCTGCCCTCCCCAGCTGCCTAAACCAGGCCCAGGTTAAAAGCCTCCTCCAGGAAGAACTTCCTCGAGGGCCTGGCCTCTGATCCTCCAGGACTCCAGGCTTCTGCAGGACCTCCTGGAGCACACAGCTGTGTCTCGTGCTCATTCATCATCGTACCTGTCCCCACAGAAGCTCCAGGCCTCTGGGGGAAGATGTACGTCACCCTCCAGGAGGCAGGCCATCTATGCGCCTTCACAAATTTGTGCATATGCCCTTTTCTTCAGGGATGTTGGCAATGCCTGAAGGTAATTTTGATGGTCACAACTGGGGAAGTGGGTGCTACTGGCATCTATGGGTAGATTCAGGGATCTGTGGCCAACTTACAATGCTCAGAATAGCACTCCACCCAGGACCGTCCAGCCCCAAATGTCAGTGCTCAAGGTGAGAAGTCCTGATTTAAATAATCCATGGATGACACATTAATATAGTGACCAGGTGACACTGGCTGCTACAGGAGTGTCGCTCATTCTCCTGAGGAAGGCAGGCCCGCTGGTGCCTAGCAGACACTGGCTTCCCCTTCCTGTGTTACGTTTGAGTCTCAGGAGTCTGCCACACCTTTCCTGGGCTGGAGGAGGGGCCAGGACCTGTGGGGAGACTATGGTGAGTGGCCAGATTGCTATGATGAGGATGGAGAAGCTGCTTTCAGTCCCGATGGTCACATAGGTCTCTCTGACATGTGTGGCTATTTCCCCTCCGCAGATGGCGGGATCCTTGTAGCAGTGCTCAGGGTGGATCACTGACTTCCAGCCTCATCACCAGATGTGGGGGTCATTGTGGCCGAAACTGCCCTCCTTGGGAAGAGCTGGAAGGACAAGAAAGCTTTGATAGGCCCATCAAAGCTCTTGCATCCCCTGCGGACCGACTGGGTGGGTGGGGTACAAAGAGCTTCCAGCTGGGAAGAGCTGCCGGCCAGGCCCCAGTGCAGAGGCGGGGGCCGCAAAGCCATCCCCTCTTGGTTGGGGTTAAGAATGTCCCAGAGGCCAGTAACCCTGAAGCAGCCCTCGGACGCTTTTGGGGCCCTTCCCTCCCCTGTTCCTGGGTGGGCTCAAGTGACCCAGGACTCCAGGCAGCTGAGTGAAGAACCCTTTCATTGGGGGCAGCTTGGGGCCCAACTCCAGGGATAGGGTCCAAGGAGGACAAGACACGCTGGCCACGGAGGAGTCTGGTCTCCAGTTGGCCAGGGACCCCAGGAGCTCCTTCAGACAGCACAGAGCTACCCTCTCACAGGTGGTCTGCGCCCAGGATCCGAGCTTGGCTGGGCGAGGACAGGGCTTGGAGGAGCAGAGTCCTGGAGTCAGACTGCCAAGGCACCGAGGTCTGCACGAGGCAGTTTCCACAGTGGGACGGGGCTCTGTGCCCCTCAGGCTGTGTGCACACAGTGTATAGGGCATATTTTGCAGTTAGGCATCTCAGGTGCTGTGATAGGCTCCTAGGATCCCTTTTATACCCTCCGAGCATCAGTTTGCCCACCTATAAATGGGTGTTGCTTTAACCTGACATAAAAACAAAGGTCTAGTGGGATTTGGTTTTTAATTTATTTGCAGCTTGAAGGGAGCACAGTTGGGAGAAACTTGAGCCCCAGGAACACCTCAGGCATTTGGGGTTCATCCTGGAACCACAGGGGAGGGGTGGCCAGGGATGCAGTGGAAGCTGCCTGTGTCTCCGTTACCTTCAGGGAATGTGTGCGAGAGCACAAGCAGGGTGCGGGCCCATAAGTGTGATTTGTGCTCTGCTGGCAGTGTGCGGACGTGCATGCCAGTGGTCTCTGGAACTCAGGTGGCCCACCGGGTCCTCTGCACGGATGGGTGTGTGAGGCCGTGTCCGCCCTCCGGGTTTCCCTGCCTCACTAGTCCCGATGAGTGTCGGGGGGCTGGGCCGCTCGGCACGTGTGCTAGGTCCGCCTCTGGGAGCTCTCCAGCGGTGTCTCCGCAGGTTGCTTTGTGGGAGCTGTGGTTGAGTGAGGGGTCCTGCGTAGGGGCAGATGGAGACTGTTGAGGCCTCCTGCCCAAGATGGCTGAGGTTGGCGGCCATCCTCGGATGTGTCCTTTTTATGACATCACAGGTGAAAGAAGCTCCCAGAAGTGAAGCCCTCATTAAATCAGAGCTAGGGAGACTTGACAGTCTACCTGGATGAATTCTCCCATTGTGCCCCGGGGGTCCGAGACGAGCTCAGGACTGGCTTGAGCTGTGGGTTGCAGGGCTGAGGCAGCCGTCCGCCATCTTGTAGCCTAACCTCTGCCCCGGCACACGGGGCCAAGCAGGAACCGCGGGTGAACCTGGCCTTGGTCAACTACCTCAGGAGTAAGCGTCTGAAAAACAACCAAAGGTTTTTCAGTGTAAGTATGTCACAAATATTGCATAGAACATTTTATACTAAAGTTATCATTTGTCTGGATTTCAAACCTTATATTTGTATTTCTGTCTGCCAACCTGTCCTCAAGTGGGGTAAGGGCTGAGAGGGAAGTGTGTGGGGGGTTCTGGTCGCTTTCCACCCAGGGCTCGGCAAGTCAGCCTGTCAGGCAAGGGGCACAGCCTTCCTCATGCCCTCAGCCTCCTCCCATCCCTTGAGCTCTCCTGGTGTTCATCCAGGCTGGGATTGGAAGCCTGATGTGGCTTACGGTGAGCCCCAGAACTCCGCCCGGTGGGTCCGCCTGATCTAACTCAGTGGATCCGAGCAGTGGTCAGGGAACTCCACGAGGCCCTGGAAGCCAGACTGGCTGGTGACTGCTTTCCTAATCCGGTGGCTGCTGGTTTGCAGATGTCGACATCCTATTTTCATGCGTCAAACATGCCATTTTCCCAAGGCAAGCCTTACACGGTGATTTTGGCTATGCAGCCTTTTCCTCCATCAAGCAGACAGGAGCATGAGGAGAGTAAGAGGATACTCCTCTCCGCGTTGAAAGCTGTGAGACCTCCAGGACGTGATCTTCCATGAGCTCTGCCCCTCCGGGGCCTGTGCAGCTTTTCCTGACTCATGCTTTCAAACACGTGAAACCAAGTCAGGACTGCAAAAGGAACGGATGGCACTAAAAGACAGAACCGAAACACTGCAGAGCCAGTTCTCGGCTCCCTTATCAGCTCTTTAGTGGCAACCCTTTGACAGGGGTCATGGATAATAAGGGATTTCTTAAGGATCTGCAGCGACTTTACAACAGTGTCTGTGATTTCTCCCGCTGACAGAGCCCCAGTTCGATTAACACTGAGCGAGAGCTTTCCTGCATTCGCACAGAAAGGTAGTGCAAATTTCAGGTAAGTGTTTGTGAAAATATATATTCCTTCCAGTCAAATTCATTTACAGACCTACATTTATAGTCCTGGGGAGACAAAGGATGTCTGGGGTCCCAGGTGAAGAGTACTTGCTTGAGGGGGAACCCACAAAGTTAGGAGGGAGTGTGGGTGAACAGCTGTCCATGCTAAAGAACAGGGGTGGGGGGTGAGGGCAGGTCAAGGAGTGGGTCAGTGTGTGGGCGCTCTGGGGCCCCAGGACTCCAAAGAAACCCCTGCCTGGTCTGCTGCAGCCGTCTTTGGGTTAAGTATTGTCCTCCAAGGTATTTGTCACCCTGTGGAACATGTGATCAGAACCTGAACTTCCTTAGCAACCCTCGGGGCAGTGCAGAGGGTGGGCCTGGGTGTAAGGGGAGAAGGTACGAAGCCAGAGGTCTCAGGCAGTGCTGATGACCGGGTCAGGCCAACGCCCTGGTTCTGAAAGGAGCCAGGCACCTCTGCAGGGAGGAGGAGGGGCCGGGCTGGGCAGGAGGGAGTTGTGTCCAGGCCAGAGCTGGTTTTTGTCCTGCAGGGTAGGAGTGCACGGGATGGGGGGATGGGGGAGGGAGCCATGAGGGAGTTTCTGGAAGTCTGTGTCTTTCGTCTCCTTCCTGAACTTCCTCTCCCCTCCTCCCACTCAGAACCAGTTTCCTCTTTTTTAAAAGTACACTCAAAACATTTAATCTTGGAGGATTGTTCTGTGAGGATTGTGAAAGCAAGCTGTCTCTGAGCAGCCGTGTTCCCAGACTGGTGGCCTGAAGCTCTGAGCTCCCTCGGAGGGGTTTGGGGGCTCTCTAGACAGTGGTTCCAGGAGTGGGCTTGGAGATCACACCCCCCAGCTCTGCACACCCCTGACCTCTCATTACTCATGGCCACAGATACAAGGGAAGCAGTCCCTCAGAAAGCCGGCTGTCCTTGCTTTGGAGCAAACCATCTTTGACCTGTTATAGGCCTGAGTCAGGGGTCCCAGAAACTCAAACGTTTTCCTAGCTTTAATTACTACAAGGAGTTACCAATTTGAGGCCAGCGCTTCTGGAACTATCTTCCAAGCAACCACAGAATGCAGTAAAGTCTTTGCCCACAAACATACTAAATAACATTTTTTTCTTTAAAACTTATTTTGAAAAATAATCCGTATGAAAAGTGATAAGTCTGTGTACACATGGCATATTATAACAGTTTGTTTTTACAAAGTGTCAGTTATTCATGAATTCACTTAGCGGGTGAGTGAGCCTCAGAGTCTGTGTTCTTGTACATTTGGGAAGTGCTGTGAGACCCTCGGGGATGCAAGTTGGACTGTGTCCCCTCGAGTGCTGGAGTGGACCATTGTATGGTGGCCTCCAGGGGACTATGCCTTCAGAATTTGTACCTTTATCTAGTTCTCTCCAACACAGGCTTGGAAGTGTGACTTGCTTTTGACAGTATGACAGCCTGGGGGAGCTGAGGTAGGAGGAGCACTAGTTTGAGCACAATCTATGACCTTTAGTGATTGGGTGAGAACTTGTTTCAAAACTTAAAAAAGGGCTGAAGAAAGGTCCTGGATTCAACTTCTAGTACAGAAAAAAGTGACATTGGCATGTATTTTTTTCTTTCTTTTTCTTTTTTTTAATGTGGTCCCAGGGATTAAACTCACGACCTTGTGCTTCCAAGCACAAGGCAGCACCACTGAGCTACACCCCCAGCCTTGACATTGGCGAATGTTGCACAAACACTGATCTGATAAGCACTCATCTCTCTCTTAGGGTTCCTTCTCTTGGCCTTGGGGAAGTGAGCCACTGGGCTAACGAGAGGTGTTGGGCACTGGCAAATTCACAAGTGATGTGACAAATGCCAGGCGAGAGTCAGCTGATCTGTGGAGTGACTTGAATCCATGGAGGAGGTGGGGTAGCAGATGTTTTAGTGTGGCCTTCTTGAACTTCCCAGGTTCATTTCACAGAACAAATAGCACTAACTAAAGAAACACCCAGCTGAGCACTGCCCAAATTCTTGACCCACAAAACCGTGAGCAGTAAACAATGACTCGTTGTTGTTCTAAGCTACTAGGTTTCAGGTTGCTTTGTTACACAGCAATAGCTAGCAGAGATACTTGTCATGAGTGTGGAGTAGTGGGGTATGGAGTGAGTGAATGACAAATGGCCATGCTGGCTCTGAAACTCATCTCTTTCATTCGTTTGGTACTCACTGAGCCTTGGTCACATCAATTTTCTGGCATGATTCCTGTGATGGTTAATTTTATGTGTCAACTTGATAGGCTCACTGGGTCCTCAGATAGTTAGTCAAACATTGTAAGTGTTTCATTGAGGAAGTTTTTGAAGAAGTGTATCATTTTTAATCTGTAGGGGTTGGGGATCTCTAGGGTTGGGGATTTTACTCAGTGGCACTGCCACCTGCCTTGAAAGCATAAGGTCCTGAGTTCAATCCCTGATACTAAAATACACACACACACACACACACACACACACACACACACACACACACACATCTATGGGCTTAGCACAGATTGTCCTGCATAGTGTGGACAGGCCTCACCCAATCATTTGAAGGACTGAAGAGAACAAAATGTTGACCCGGGTAAGGGACAACCCTCTTGTCTAATAACCTTCATGCCGGACATCACCTCTTCCTCACTCAGCAGTGGCCCACTTGCCTTTGGATTGACACAGGACCTTGGCGTTGCAGCTTTTGGATTTGTTGGTTTTCGTAACCAATGAGCCAGTAACTTAAGATAAATCAGTCTCTCTCCTTCTGCGTGTGTCTAGGTCTATCTGTATTTATGTATGCATCTACAGCTACATCAGCGTACATGATATATGGTGACAGTGGCTAACTGGGTGCTATAGCATCAGTACAGAGTCTCATGTTGCCTCTCAAGAGCCTGGGGTAAGACAAAACTTCAAAATCCAAAGTAAAATGGGTATCTTTTTGGTACTATCACAAGGTTAAGCATCCCCAAGTTGAACCATCAGAAACAACTGTAATACAGCTGGGACCATCTGTAGTTCAAGGCCCCATGACAATTTGTAAGTGAGGAGTCATGAAGACAGATTCCACTTCCAGCCATAACCAATTCACTGCCTTTGCCAGCGTCTAAGTTCTGCCACGCACTGAGCACAGTGTCGGAATCTAAGTTTCAATGTGCACAACACACAGCTGACACTCTCCTAAGGGAGATGCACACCCCTCCCCAGGGTGCACACGGACACAGGATAGCCGCAAGGGTGATGCCCCACAGTCACTCAGGAGGCCAGGAAAGAGGTCATGAAGGATGATGGAACTGTGCGAGAAAAGGTTGGTGACCCAAGGAAAGAGGGAGATGGGCTTCCATGTCACAAGAGCAGAGGGTGCTGCCTCCGTGGAGAGTTGCCACAGTGGGCGTGGGAGCTCGCAGGCTGGGCAGGCCAGGGACAGGGAGGACACTGAGCCACATTGCTATGGTCAGATTTGTATTTCCAAAAGGTACGTGGCAACAAGAACTGTGTGGAGGAAGAGCTGTGTGCAGTCCAGGGCAGGAGGAGGTGGCTGGGACCAGGGTGGAGCCGAGACAGACACGGGCAGGTGGAAGGGTGAGACAGCTGGAAAGCAATGCACTGAGGAATGCGGTTGCTCAACTGCCAATGGAAGGTGAGAATGAGGGAGGAGCCAGGGCCCTGATCCTTCTGGGCTGCGCACCTGAGTGGGTGACGGAACCACTTGATACGGACAAGAAGAGAGGATGGGGTCGGCAGGGGGCAGCCACCTACTCACTGGGTGAACTTGGGTCGGTGACTTGGAAACCTCTAGAGCCTTCAGTTCCTTAGACTGATCTAAGCGGTCTAAGCAAAGAGACATTTGTGGAGAGGCCAGCACAGGGGCCTCCGTTCTTCCCTCTATGAGGTGGAGCCGTAGAATATAAGTGAATTTTCTTTATTTTTATTTATTTATTTAATTTTTTTGAGACAAGGTCTCACTTTGTAGTTCAGGCTGGCCCTGAGCTCAACCTCAAACTCACAGCAATCCTCCTGCCTCTGTCTCCTGAGTGCTGGGATTACAGGCGTGAGCCACCACTACTGGCACTGTGGTGTGTGGTATTGATTGCTGCTGGATGTGAGTCTCCACGCCCGGTATTGTATGTGGTTAACTGGGGAATCGAACCCGGGCCCTTGCGCTTACAAGACAGGTGCCGGAACCACTGAGCTAAATCCCCAACCCCCTCTAAGTGAATTTTCTTACTCACTGTCACACTCTGGGGGACCCAGGCCCACAGGAGAGAAGTCGTGGGGGGGGGAGTTTCCTCTGCTCAGCCATCTCCAGCCTTGGCTCTCACGGGCCACAAGAAAGAGTATCCATTAATCAGAGCTTGGACATCACCCAGGCCTGGCATGGGTGCAGAGTGGCAGTTGTGAGCAGTGAGAGCGCAGGGTGGGGCTAGAGTGAGGGCAGCATTGAATCAAGGGGGATGAAGTTCAAGGGCAGATTCACATAGCAGGAGGCAGTGTGTTCCCTAAGCTTATCTTTCCTGCCCATAAAGTCCAGGCTGGGGTGACTGGCCGGCAGCCTCCTCAGGCAGGCTCCTTCCATCTTGTGGCTCTGCCGTCTCTGGGCTGTAAGGTCATGGCAAAGAAAGGTGGAGGGATGGGGCATCCATGCTTCTTTATTTTTTGAGACAGGCTCTCGCTTCTTTTGTAGTTCAGGCTGGCCCTGAGCTCAGCTTTGAACTCACAGCAGTCCTCCTGCCTCTGCCTCCAGAGTGCTGGGACGACAGGCATGAGCCACCACACCCAGCATTGTGGTATGTGGTACTGATTGCTGGTGGGCGTGAGTCTCCACGCCCGACATTGTTGTATGTGGTTACTGGGGATCGAACCCCCAGCCCTTGCACTTACAAGACAGGTGCTAAAACCATTTCTCAAGATGTCTTTGTGTGTCCAGACTGAGGGTAGGGGACTTGCTGTCAACCTGAGAGACAGGCCCTGCTGTGAAGGGCTCAGGAGCTCCAGTAAGAACAGCTCTCGAGCTCCGCTGTGTCCTGATGTCCCCGCTCACTGGCTTCCCTAGACTGTACCTGGGGGCCACCTGGCAGTGTCTCCTGCAGCCCTGGCCTAGACAGCCTGGCCACATGCTTGGGTGGAGAATGTGGGACTTGTGCTGCCCATTCGCAGTACCTTCGAGGTCTGAGAGTCCCACCGCAGGTGTATATTTTTTGTTTGTCTTTTCTACATGAGGGATTGAATGGAAGCCTTCAAACTGAGCTACCTCCAAGGACTACCTCACCTTTGAGACACTAAGTTGCCCATTCTAGCTGTAAACTTGCAATCTTCCTGCTTCAGCCTCCCAGAGTGCTTGAATTACAGGCTCAGGTTTTATCTCTTCTTCCACAGGAACTTCAGAATAAGGTATATCCGAGTGAGTAGCGTAGCATCTGCCCTTCCTAGCCATGTTCCATGAGCAGGCTTCTGTGCCTCATTTTACTCACCTGTAAAATGAACACCATCATAGTATCGGCTTAGATTACTCTTAATAACAACCCAGAATGAGGCAGGGCCCTCAGAGCTGGGTGCAGGCCTGGTCCCCTCATCCCCAGGTCCTAGTCTTGCTCTTCCTGCCTCCCTCAGCTCAGTTGCCTTCAGGCAAGAACAAGGCATGAGAGCCTCGCTGGAGCCTGGCCTTTGGGGGGGTCTTTGAGCCGCTGAGTCCATGAATGACAGCCCTGCAGGTGCCAGGGACCCCTAGCTCCGCCTGCACCTTGTGCCAGACCCTGCCAGACCCTGTCAGCAGTTACAACCTCCAACTGCCTCCCGCTGCCTAAGTTTTATCAAAGGCTCACTTGAAAGAAATAAAGTTCATGGGGTTATTTAAAGGCCACGCATTCCATCCATTCTTCCAGACGGGACTTATCCCTGAACCGAGTCAGACTCTCTCAAAACCGAGGCGTTCTTGGACCACACTCTGGAGTCACCCCAGGGTCCTCATCATGTCCCCGCTGAGGTGGCTATTTTATGGAAAACACCCGGAGGAGCCCCACTTCCTCCGCCTCAGCTAGAGTTCCCTACAAAACCCAACACAAAAGCCATCTTGGTTCAGGTTCCCTAGGACTCTGCCTGCCCAGAGGAACTCCTGAAGGGCTCCTGATGTCTGGGCAAGGTGACCGTGGGATTGACCCCAGCTCTGCACTGCCTGGCTGCGGGGAGGCTCAGGGCCACTTTATGGGGGTCAGCTTTAAGACTCTAAGAAGATTTCTTGGCCTGTCACTTAAGAAAGATGATTTTCTTTCCAGATGCTGACTTTTCACATATAGTATTATCAGTTAGATTTTCTATATGTCTTAACCCTGGGCATGGTGACATATGCTTGTAATCCCAACACTCAGGAGGCTGAGGCAGGAAGATTGCCGTGAGTTCAAGGGTAGCCTGGGAGACTCTGTTTCAAAAAAAAAAAAAGATTTCCCATGTGTCTTTAGCATCTTGGGACAGCCAGGGTGAGTGTTACAAAATACAGTGAGCTGCATCCTGGGAGATGGGGACAGAGCGCTGGTCACATGAGAGAGAGAACGGTGGGGAGGAGAGACGGTCCTTGCAGGGCTGTTGTGGGTGTTGTGGAGGCTCTGGCTCTGCTGAACTGAGGAGTTAGAAGAGAGAACTTTTCCATGAATTTGAAGAGAAGCACAGCCATTGCCCAATTTGCACATCTCCCAGTGGCCCTCAGACTTTCTGGGTATTTTTGTAACATTGCGAAACACTGAAATTAGCAGCGTCCAGTCCCCTCTCTTCCTCTTTGACCCCCCCAGATGCTCCTACCCACCCTTTCCTTCCGGAACACGCCTTTCGTGGCTCCTTCCCTCCATCTGGGCACATGCTGGGCCCATCCTTCCTCTATGGGAAGACAGGGGTCCCCCTGGCATGAGCCCACAGTTTGCTGCTGGGGCCGGAAGCGAGCTGAGGAGGGCAGAGCAGCCACAGTGCAATAAGCCACCGTGACATTGTTAAGACTTCCGTCTCCTCTAATTTCTCTTCCTTGATTCTATGCCTCAATTTGTGATACAGTCTGTTCATTATCCTAGCAAGAAGCTCTTTTCAAAGTATATATTTTATTTTTATGGTGACAGAGATTGAACCCAGAGATTGAACAGAGATTGAACCTCATGCATACTAGGGAAGAGCTTACCACTCAGCCACACCCTGTCAATTTTGGGGGGTTCTGGAGAGCTGAACCCAAGGCCTTTGTGCTGAACTACATCCTCAGCCCCTTTTTATTTTGAGACGAGTTCTCACTGAGTTACTAAGTTGCTCAGGCCGGACTTGAACCCTCAACCTTCCTGACTCAGCTTCCCAGATTGCCAGGATTACAGGCATTCTGCAGCATGCCTGGCTGAAGTTGTTCTTATGAACAGATAGTCCTACTAGGGAGGCCCCTTTTTCTGCTATTTGTCTGTCTGCCTAGTGCAGGGTTTCTCTGCCTCAGCACCGTTGACACTTCAGGCCAGTCTGTGCAGGGTGTTCTGCACCCTGGAGATGATGTGCAGCGTCTCTGGTCTCTCCAGACCTGTCATGAGTAGCCCCCTTCCCCGAGTGCCGCGGCTGAAAATGTCTCCAGACATTGCAAACGTCTTTCAGAGGAGGCTGTGCCAATGGACACCTTACCCTCTTGCCCCTTCTCTCTACCTCGCCCCATGAAGACCTGGGCCAGGAGCTGTGTATCCTGTGTGCCTGCATCTTTGCAGCTCTGCAAACTGTCCATTCGCCCCTTTGCCCGATTTTCTTCTTTTTTCTTGTTTGTGTGCTGCTGGGGATTGAGCCGGGCCATGTGGCTGCTAAGCACATGCTTTAGTACCAAGCTCACTTCCAGCCCTGGCTCTGCTTCCATTCAAGGTTGCATCTTCAGGTTTGCAACGGCTAGCCCTGCGTGGCCCAGAGAGGAGCATGGCTGGGACGCACACCTGGCTTTTCTCCCTCGCACTCGCTCATCACAGGTGAGGAGGAGGCAGGGCCAGGGCTGCAGCTGCCAGTGCTCAGGATGCCATGGGGGACAGAGCCCTGGACTCCAGGGCAGCAGCTTCCCTTTCCCCCAATATGATGTTTTAGGATTGGACTGGGCCCCAGGCAGCTCACTTGAGGCCACATGGCTATTGGGTGGCACTAGCAGGACCTCCTCAAAGGGACACCCAGGAGTGAGCGAGTGTCTGATGGTGGGCCATATGGCTCCAGTGAGGAGAAGTAGGGAACCCAAGAGTCTGTGCGAGGAGGGACTGTCTGCTAGCGCTGTGTGAGACGTCGCAGGCTCGCGGGCTCCAAGGGCGGAAGTGGCTGAGCTGCGCTGTCTGTCCTGGCCTCCGTGGCAGACATGTCTTCTGCTGGCCCTGGCAGCAGAGTGCTTATTTCCAGGCGCTGGGCATGATTGATGGATGGGAGAGGGGGCTTTGTTGCCTAAATGACTTTCACAGGACTCGCTGACCTCAGGCCATCCCCTTTTCTCTTGTCTTTTTCTCCTTCACTGCATTCTGCCCTACTTTGGTTTCCTTTGCTCAGTCTACACAAAGCTCCCAGAGCCGGAGTCCCACCCCACCACCACCAGCCGGGTGTCTCTGGCTGAGGTCCGTTTCCAGCTCTTGGACACGCAGGTCCATGGAAACACCAGGGCGGGGGCACCCGGAGATGGGCCCTGCACCTCCTCTTCCCAGTAGGGCCTCTGTGCGCTTTCTTCAGGGTTCTGACTGCAGCTCCTGGTCCCAGCCACAGCCCACTGGTCTGACAGCTCCAGTGAGCACATCCAGATCTCTTCTCATCTGCCTCAAACTTCTGCTCTGCAGAGAATGTGAGGTGGCAACGAGTCACTGCTGGCTTGGACTGTCCCCACAGTACCTGACACCTCATTTAACCCAGTCAGGTTGACCGGGTCCCTTTCCCCACAGCTTGATTTCTGGGCTGTGGCACTGATGTTATTAGTCAGGGTGGTATGTGAGCCTGGGAGGCTGTCAAGTCTCTGTGGGTGACTTGGCTGCGCAGCCAGGATGGAGAGGACAGAGCATCACCAGAAGAGCACCGAGTGTAGACCAGAAACCCGATCTTACGCCTCACATTTATGGTATATCCTGGGAAAGCCCCACCCTGGCCGTCCTCATGCAGAAGCATCTGAGGGGAAAATGCTTGAGTTGTAAAAGTTTAGATTTTGAAGGAACCAGGAAAACCAGCTAGGCCCCTCACCCCACAAACAAGAAGGCTGCATCAGCAGGGAGCCTGTGGATTTTCCAGCACCCTAGCAGCAGCCAGGGTCTGTGTCAAGCTCTCTGAGGGTCCCTGGATGGTTGAGGGAGCCTCTCCACTGCCCGCTGCGGGAGGAGACTGGCTGGTCCAGTGCCTGGGCTGGGGCCAGAGCCTGTGGGTCTCAGCCAGACTGTGCGAGGAAACGTTTGCAGGCTGCTGACCTTCTGCAGCTGTTTTATAGGCCCCTCAGAATGAAAGGGGAAGTTTGGCTGTATTTAGAAAGTTGTCCAGAAAGAGGAATGGCGGGGGTGGGAGCTGGGTAGGGGCAGGGGGAGGAAGCAGGCAGCCAGGAGGGATGCCAACAGGGGCAGAGGACAAGGGCTTGGTGTTGTCACTTTGGAAGCTCTAGGAGTTGGAAGACGGGTAAGTATGGGGAAGAGAGGGGCGGGGAGGGAGAAAGAGAAGAAAAGAGGAAGAGAAAGTTCCCGGCTTCCCGCCTGGCTTTTTCAAATGCTGAGTGTGCTGGGAGCATGTCCTCTGCTCCAGAGGCTCCACTCGGGGGTGGTCTGTGACAGGGTCAGGGAAATGGGAGGCGGTGGCCCAGCCCTGGGGTAGGGAGCAAAAGGAGGAACTCCTGACTCCCCTATGGTAGGCAGAAATTTCCATGGTGTCTTACTCAGTCACTATGACAAAACACCTGAGACCCGGTGACTTGCAAATGACAGTTGTGGGGGCTGGAATCCCAAATGAAGTCTCTGGCCGAGTGAGTGAGGAGGCCTGGCTTCCTCAGCTTCTGGCTTCCTACCTTCCTCGCTTTCTGCTGTCCAGTGTATAAGGAACAAGGTTCCGGTCTCAGGCCTCATGGATGGGGTCACTAATCCCACTCAGGAGGGCTCTACCCTCAGGGCCTTATTACCTCCCCCAAGGCCCCACCTCCAAGCACTGTTATCAGATGTCGCATCTGGATTCTGGGCGGCCGGGAGTGTCCCAGCCTTCCCATCAGGACCACACTGGTCTTCTCTCGAGGCTGACTTGGGGCTCAAGGGATGATGGTAGAGTCAGAAAGACTAGAGAGACCCCTAGCCCTGGTGTCAGACACCTGGGAGGGGTCAGAGCGCCTGATGAAGGCCTCAGGTTGCTGGTCCTGCCAGCTACTGGGAAAAGTCTCTGTCCTACTGGAGGTGCCCAGTACCCTCTGCTGACCGTCTGGACCACCTCTCCTGTCTTAGGCCACCTGTTGCTTGCTGTCCCTCAGGAACTGGCACCATGCCAAGCCAGGGATGGAAGGATGGCTGGCTCCTCTACTAGGCTAGAAGTGTCCTTGGGCGATGCTGTTCGTCCCCAGGCTGTCCCACCCCAGGAGCCCAGGACAAGATGATCCTGTCTGAATACCAGTTATGTTACACTGGGGCCAGAGAGAATGCCACGCCTTTCTGTGGGACATGGTAGAATCAGTAGCCAGAGGAACTGGGAATTAGTAATGGGGGTGGGTGAAGGGCGGCATTGGTTCCACCTGCAGGGCTCAGCCTCTGAGATCTGAAGCGTAGCTCCCAAAGAGCATCCTGGGAAGTAGGAGTACTCAGAACCAACTATGTGTCAGCCACTGGGAGATAGAGGCCATAGTCCCTGCCACGTGGAGCTGGGAGTCTGTGTCATCACTAAACCGTCATGGATGCCCACTGCGTGAGTGGGAGGAAGTAAAGCTCTGTCCTCTGTAATATCCCTAGGAGACAAGATTCACGCACGTAAGACACTTGAAGAATGAGGCAGTAATTAAGCAGTATTTCCATCGCTGACTCCGGGAAGCACAGGGCCAAGTTCAGGCTGTGTGTACCTGCAAGTGCTCTGGGCAGACCTGGGCTTGGTCCCCCTGGCTATGCTTTGTATAAAGATGAAGGATCTAAATAAGTGGGCCTTAGAATTAACCAGTCTTGAATATAATATATATTCTAAGTTCTAGCTGGAGGTGTTGAGCTCTTCCAGTCTCAGCCCTCTGGGAGGCTGAGGCAGGAGGACTGGGAGTTCGAGATCAGCCAGGGCAACTTAGCAAATTAGTGAGACTTTGTTTCAGAAAGGGAGAAGACAGCTGGAAGGCAGCTTAGTGCAAAGGGCTTGGTTTTAATTTCCAGAATCACAAATAAGACAGAGGGAGGGAAAGAAGGAAGGAAGAAGCAAGCAAGGTAGAAAGAAAGAGAGGAGTGGATCAGTTCTGACATAAGCATCCTGAGCTGGGAAATCTTTGTGAATATTGCTGTCTTTCGGGCTCTTCTCCCCACTGAGCTCACCTTTCTCTGGCTCCGTCTTGCTCCTTCTCAGAGCTGGCAGCCTTCTTCAGCCTGTGATGGATTTAGGTTTAGGGGAACGTCTGCCATTGACAAAGCTCAACACTAGCTGCAGTGGGATCTGGAGGAAAATAACAGGCTTTTCCCACAAGAACCTTCACACCAACGTGGGTTCACTACGGTCACATGGAAGAAAGGAGGACACGCAAGTGGGTGGGGGTGGGGGTGATGGGAGGTCCAATCCTGTTCCTGGGAATGCACATTGGAATACTGACACTATGCTGTGTGTGTGTCTTCATGTGTGTGTGCATGCACACAACTGTACACTGCGTGTGGAAACTGCAAACAGTGGAAAAGTTACGAGTATTGTGAGAAATGCCTACGATCTGTTTTCCCTCGTTCAGCAGTTATTTACACCCTTGCCCTTGTACCTTTCAGCACTTCTCTGTACATTTCAAATGCATTCTTTTACATGGTCTGGTTTCCTTTTAGCTAGGTCTTGTTCCTTTCATTGCCAGATGCCACTGGATTATTCTAGATCTTAAATAAAGTCTATTTAATAGAGACAGATTATTTTCTGCTTAATGTCATTCCGGTGGCCAAGCCCTTAGGGCTTACATGGGGCCCAGGTTCCCCAGGGCCCTGCTGGCTTTGGGGCAATACTTGAGTCGGCTTATTACTGGGTGGTTGTTCTGCATTGTTGGAAGCCTGGCTGGGCCTTGGCTGAACTTCATGTCACTCTGTCGGGGTTTTGCGCACATTTTCTCACCCACAGATGGGAATGTCGCAGAATGCAGGCTGTCCAGTGCCCAGCACAGCACAGAGGAAGGAGTGAGTTTGGCTAGGCTCCTTTGCTGGGCCCTGATGGCTACCCTGGGCCCATGGGAAATACAGGGGGCTTCGCGCCTGACTGGCCAGCAGTGAGGCTCAGTGGTGTGTGGTCTGGCTTCGAGGTCTGTGGCCCTGCCGGACTGGCAGTCTTAGGCAGAGGGAACATTTTCCAGAGTACAGCAGAGAGACAGAACGTCTCAGCAACAGGGACTGGGCTGGGCAGAGTTTTGGAAAAGCCCTGCTTGTTCTGGGAGGTGTTCAGGACACTGAGGATTGGGAATCTGTGGCGGCGCTGGCTTTGGAGGGAGAGCAAACATGCTTGATGTCTTGAGCTCAGTGGCAAAGGTGAGCCCAGATCGGCCAGCCTAAGCCCCGAATCTCTCACAGGCCTGGAGGACAGTAGCCTTTGAAGTAGGACACGGAGGACCTGGGCCTTGGAGTCGGGAGACGCTCTTCGCCCTCCAGCCATGGCCGTGGGTCCCGCACCCAGGCCCCTCTCACGAAGCAGTGGGAGACTCCGGACACCGGGAGCCAGGGCGTGCTGAGCCACTCCCCCAGGCACCCTGGTCTCACTGCAAGGAGAACGCAGGGCAGTGGCGCTCAGGCCAGGCAAACAAGGCCTGGGAGCAAGGGGAACTCGGCCTCTGTTGCACGAGCCTCTGTCTTCTGTCCTGCACACCCACAGGTCTGGGGTCCCGGGGCAGGCACGTTTTGTGGCCTTGGGCAAGTCGGCTTGTCCCATAGACCTGTCACTTTGTGGGCGAACTGGGAAATAGAGCACCAGAGCCACCTCCTGGGCATGTTGAGGGGGCCTGGCTTTTGCTCAGTGATAGCTGATGAGGCCTTTGGGAGCCTGGGAGCGGCTGGGGCCTGTTCAGGTACTGTCTGAGCAAACACTGGGTGTTCTTGTTGCAGAAGCTAGGTAACCACGGAATCTTCACACGGGAGTCCCTGGTTTTCAGGGCAAAGAACTGGACCGAGGCCTTTATTCCTGGAGGCAATTTTCCTGATAACAGGTGGGGCCTCAGTCTGGCCTAAGCACCAGCCCAGAGTGCTATGTTACCATTTATTTCCATGGCGGCTCCTGGGGCCCCTGGGAGCCGGGCTCGCCCGGTCCTCCTGTCACCCCGCGCAGGCTGAGACAGAGCCCCCTGTCTCGTTCTCCCACAGAGCTGACGTTGCCCTGCGGCCCAGCTGGCTGTGGTTTTCAGAAATAACAATATCCCGGGGGAGGAGTGGCGGGTGAATGGGCGCTTTGTCCCCAGGCCTGTGAAGCCCGATTAATTATGCGCTGCGGAGCGCGGGCAGCGGCCGCCGGCTCCGCGCCGCCGCACAAAGGGCCGCGAAGAGAAGCCTGCGATCACCCCGCGTTCTGCCTTCGCCCTTGTCTCGCTGACACGGGGCGCGCCCCTCCCCGGGCGGCTGCACTTTGAGGATTTTCGAGTCCTTTGGTGGTTACCAGGGGCGACCGGGCAGAGGGCCCCAGAGGCACCGTGTGCAGGGGGCGACATCCCCGGGGCGGGGAGGGCGCGGGTGTCGCTCCAGGGGACCGGGCCTCCGCTAAGGCTCCCGCAAAGCTGCAGCCTGCTGGAATCTCAGGCTGGACTCAGAGTTCGGGGTACCTGGGAAGATGTACTTTAAGCAAATCAGATAATGTTATTCTAAAAAATGGAGGTGTAAAATGACATGAAATGCAAGGGTATACCTCCATAAACGTATACTTCTGTGTCACCTACATTCCATCAAGATTCACGACAGATCTCCACGGGATTGGTTAGCACCTGTGCTGCCAGCAGGCCGAGAGGGCAAGACGGGAGAAACCCAAGGGCCAGCCCAGCCCAGCCCAGCAATTTAGGGACTTAGTAAGACATTGTCTCAAAAGTTTATAAAGAGGGCTGGGGATTTGGCTCAGTGGTTCCGGCGCCTGTCTTGCAAGCACAGGGGCCCGGTTTCGATCCCGGAAACCACATACCATACTGGGCATGGAGACTCACGCCCAGCAGTAATCAGTACCACATACCACAGTGCCGGGCATGGTGGCTCACGCCTAGAATCCCAGCACTCGGGAGGGAGAGGCAGGAGGATTGCTGTGATGTGAGTTGGAGGCTGAGCTCAGGGCCAGCCTGAACTACAAAGCGAGACCCTGTCTCAAAAAAAAAAAAAATGTGTGTGTGTGTGTGTGAGAGAGAGAGAGAGAGAGAGAGAGAGAGAGAGAGAAAAGGATGCATGTGTGCACCAACAACTTGGTGTGGTAAAAAACTATGACGACTTTAAATTTTAAAAATTTATTACAGTAGCCAAGCATGGTGGCACGTGCCTATACTCCCAGCCCTTAGGCGGCTGAGGCAGTAGGATCGCTTTGAGTTCGAAGCCAACCTGGGCTACAGAGTAAGCTCAAGGCCAGCCTGAACTACATAGTGAGAAAGAGAACCAAACTTTTTTTTATTACAATAAAGGCACATTGCCATTAACTTCTCTCAAAATACTTCCCCTCGCTTTGTGCACACTCCTGCCTCACTCTTGCCACTCTCTGAAGCAGTTGTGGAATCCTCTTTCCTGAGTGACTGTGTGCTGTCTTATGTGCTGTGCTGCCTCTATGTCCTGAATCGATTCAAAATATCTACCTTTCACGGTCATTTTAATTTGGGGGAAGAGCCAGAAGTTGCACAGTAAAGAAGATGAGCAAAGATGAATGGGAATGTTTTAATTTTATAGAAATTGCCATAAACATTTTTAATCAATTCATCAAGGCAAACACAAAAACACACTCGTAAAAGAAGACCTACAGAGCTACTTCGGGAAGTGGCCAGATCCTTGCCATAAATGTATTTGAAGCAAAAGAAGTGAGGGAAGTTAATGAGAGATTCAAATATTCACCTTTTTATTTTTTGAGATTGAGTCTAGCTATGTGATTTAGGCTGGCCTTGAACTATAGACTAGGCAGCCCTCAGACTTGCAGTGATCCTCTTGCCTCTGCCTCCAGGGTGCTGGGATAACAGGTATGCACCAGTAGGCCCAGCTCATCGTATTTTTGAGATAACAGTTCTGTCACAGCAGAAGTTCTGTGAGTCTCTTTTCTGTCTTAATTCCCTTCTCCTTCTGATTTCTGTCCCTGAAGTTTTGGACATAATCTCATGAAGTCGCACAGTACCCACTGTCTTATTTCTGACTTTTCTCACTAAGCACTAAGCATTTTTGAAAGCCTTCCATAGTGTGTCTATTTCTAATATATTTCTGTTTTTAAAATAGTGTATCTGTTCATCTGGTGATGGACACTTAAACTGTTTCTAATTTGTGGCTCATAAATAAAGCTGTCATGGTGATTTTTCTACAAGCCCCTTTTGTGACTATTATGTTGTGTCTTTGGGTAAATATCTAGCGGTGGAGCGGCTGGGTCATGGGCAAGGCATTTAGTTTTAAGAGATAACTGCCAGTCTCCTTTCCAAAGCAGCTATATGCTCTGCAGTTTTGTATCCTCCACAGAAATGTAGGCACGTTCCTGTTTGACATCCTGTCGGCACTTGGCATTGTCCGTCTTGTTAGATTTTAGCTGCTCTCGTGGGCATGAGGTGGTGTCTCACTGGAATTTTTGGCGGGTGATTTTACTGCTTGAGCTCTAAGGATTATATTGGGAGAAAACTCTTCCTGTCAGGTCCAGTAGGGGAAGTGGCCACCCCAGCGCCTACAGCAGGTTGTCAGAGGCAGGAGGAGAACAGAGGACTCCTGACCACAAAGCAAATGCCCTCTCTCAGGTGTCAGACACCCAGAAGCCCTGTGTGAGGAGCTCAAGGCCAGTATGGATTTTTGAGACCCTCAGATCCAGCCTGATGTGTCTTTATAGCTGTGTACTAGGCTGCCTTCGTCTTATGTGTTGTAAGCCAGAGACAGTGCGCTCCTACTCATACATGTTTTCCTCTACTATCTTCACCCTATCCCCATAGCCTCCAGGATCGCACTCACTAAAGCTGGTCACTCGAACATGTGTATCCACACTCATCTTGAGATGAAACTGACTCACTGAGAAGACCTGTCCGTGTTTCCTGTTGTTGAATCTGGGTCAGGGCTTGTGATTGCTCTGACTAAGATTATGGCCCAAGAGATGACTTTTGATGCCGAGTTATAGAAAGGATTTAATCCCCACTAGCTCCTATTTGGGAGATGCTTACCTGAGGAGCCATAATATGGCAGAAGCCCACATGGAGAGCCCCTGTGCAGGGAGACCTGGGGCCTCCGCTTGCAGCCCCAGTCACTGCCATCAGAGTTGTGGGTGAATGAAACACAACTTGTGCTTCCAGCTCAGGCCCAGACCACAGAGGGCAGAGATGATGCTGGCGCCCCTCGTGGAAAGTTCAGCCTCGGAGCGAGCCAGTCACTGTTTTCCTTCTGGACTTCTAAGAACCTGGCATGTTAAGTGTTTGTTGAGAGACAACATGTCCCTAAAGCAGAGGGAGACACATTTAAATTAACCAAAATTCAACTTCTGGCTCTTTTCCCTCTCTGCCTTTGGGCCAAGGGTGAGCAAGGGTGACCCAAGAGGGAGATGATCTTTCTCTTCCTCGGTGTTATGGTTCATATCAGATGTTCTCAGGAGCCTCAGGTTCTCTTTCACAGGCCAGACTGTTGGAAGGTGGTGGAATCATAGAGATTCTATAGCTGTCTTGCTGGTAGGAGGTGGGGACTGGCCAGAAGAGGAAGATGTCTGGGGTGTGACCAGGAAGGAAGTACCTCCCTCCTGGCCTCCTCCCTTTGTTCTCTACTTCCTCGCTGCCATGAGATGAGCAGTTTTCCTCTGCCCAGGCCTTTCCACTTCCACCATGATGTTTCTGTGTCCTGCCAAACATGGACTGAAACTTCTGAAACATGAGCCAAGGTAAACTGCTCCTCCCTTAAATTGTGGGTGTTGGCGATTGTTTCCCAGCCATGAGAAAGTGATCGAGACACCCAGGATTTCAGTAGGCTTAGGGAGTATAAAAGACACTAGACGAATGCAACAGTAAATGAGATCTGCAGTCTGCAAATGGGAGAGGGAGACCTGCATGGTTTGGGGTTAGCAGGCTGCGTGAAGGAGGCGATGGCTTGGGTGTTGTGGTGTCAGAACTCTAGAAGTGGTCATCTGCCCTGGAACCTGGCTGGCTCCCTTCACACCATTTTAGGGAAGCCTTGCTCAAGGTGTGTGAGTGGGTGTGTCCCTGGGCACCTGGGGAGGGGCTTTGTCCTGGGAGGAGCCCCTGTGTGGAGGACAAGCCCAGAGCTGGCCCTCTCCTTGGTTTGCCCCCCTCGCACCAGCGCTGGCTTGCGTGGACGGCTGCACACCCCACGCAGTGTCAGCGAGGCGAGGGGATAGGATCTGCACACAGAAGGCCTTCTTTGTTGAGTCTTGGGACGCAGGGGAACAAAGATGTCAAGCACTATCGTGCTTCTGGGTAGTGTAGGGATGGGAAGGCTGAATCAGAGGAATAAATGAGTAAGACAAGGGAGCGTCTTGGTGTCGAACAGTCATGAACCGTCAGAGAGCGAGGAACGCAGCCTCGACCCCTGAGCCAGGCAAGCAGTAGGCAGGGCAAGTCAGGCTTAGAGACAACACTACCCACCTTAGGACAGCGCTGGGACTTAGGAGGGAGATGCATGGGGCAGGGATCTGGCTGTGGCTGTAAGGTTTCACTTCTTTAAAAGAGATAAGGTATCTGAAACTTTGAAACAAAATGGCAAAATGTTAATAACTCGAATCTGGGAGGGGCTATGCAGGTTTCTGTTAGATCATTTTTGCCCATTTAACATATATCATAGCTCAAAAGGTATTTTAAGAAGTTACCAATCGGGCCTGGGATATAGCTCAGTGGTTCCGGTGCCTGTCTTGCAAGTGCAAGGACCCGGGTTCAATCCCCGGTAACCACATAACAATACTGGGTGTGGAGACTCACCCCAGCGGCAACCAATACCACATACCAGTGCTGGGCGTGGTGGCTCACGCCTGTAATCCCAGCACTCGGGAGGCAGAGGCAGGAGGATTGCTGTGATGTGAGTTTGAGGCTGAGCTCAGGGCCAGCCTGAACCACAAAGCAAGACCCTGTCTCAAAAAACCTTAAAAAAAAAAAAGAAGTTACCAATCAAGACAGTAACTGGCATGCCAAACAAAGTAATTCTGGCTCATGATAGACTTAATTTCTGATTGTAGGTTAGCCTCTGTATCTCTTTTTCCCCCTTTCCTTTCCTTTTTTTGGGGGGAATGATTCCAGGGCCTTTGCATTGAGCTATATCCACAGCCCTTTAAGAATGTTTTTATTTTGAGGTAGGAACTCTCTATCTTATTAAGTCACTAAGTTTACCAGGAACTTGGAATCTTCCTGCTTCAGCCTCTGAGAATGCTGACATTATATTCATACACTGTCATGCTTGGGTCTCTGTATGGTTTTGCAAAGTCAAATGCCTGCTCTTATATTCGGTCTGAGTCTCAGGAAGAAGAAGATGAAGAATTTGGCTTTCTCTTAATTTTCAAAGCATTGATCAGTGAGATCTTTGGAAATGCCAATGCCAGTTACACAGAGAAAAAGAGGAGCTGGTGGACCCCACAAGAATGAACTTCTGACTGATCTGCTCCTCCCTGACCTGTGGGAAGATCTCTGATCACCAGTTGCCCTCCTGGGAAGGCAAATCCTTATCCTTCTCTCTGGGAAGCACTGCTGGGCCAATCAGATTCTTCCTCTCAAGAGTTCCAGAGTCTGAGCTTTGGCAGAGCCTGGAGCTGGGGGACTGGAGGGCTCTTTTTAAAATTCAGATCTTTATTGGTATGTTATATATATACATCATCATCGCATTCAACATTGAGAGTTTGTACCAGTATATGATATGACTTGATTCTTATTTTTCCCATTCCCCCACCCATCCCTACAACCCCCAATACCCCATATATATAGGCTTTGTTTACTTTTTTTTTTTTTTTGAGACAGGGTCTTGCTTTTGCAGTTTAGACTGGCCCTGAGTTCAGCCTTGAACTCACAGCAATCCTCCTGCCTCTGCCTCCTGAATGCTGGGATTGCAGGCATGAGCCACCTCGTCCAGCACTGTGGTACGTGGTACTGATTGCTGGTGGACCTGAGTGTCCACGCCCGGCATTGTTGTGTGTGGTTACCAGGGATTGAACCCAGGACCTTGTGCTTGCAAGGCAAGCGCCAGAACTCATCTTCTTGAAATTTCACAACTATACCATTGTTATCTAATCAGGGTGGATCTTCATGACCTGGAGTACATCAGTGTACTATTGTCACCTCCTAGCCTTCCCCTAGTGGTATCTTTATTGAGTGAGCAAAAGGGTCCCCTTTCTGGGGGAGATAAAGGAGAAAAAGCTGTTCTTTTCTTTCCCCTGACAGAGGCCCTCAACAGGAAAGTTTGGCCTGTAGAATGTAGGCTGGGTTCCAGGTGCTCCACACACCTTTATTTGACCGGGGCTCTTGCACAGTTAGTGTAACATTGGCGACAGCCTTGCCTGCCTACCACTGGTTGTCTTGCTCCTCTCTCCTCCATCAGCTCATCATTCAGAAGGTGAGAGTTGTTCTGTGTTGTTCCGTCGGGCAAGCGCTCTTCAGAACTTCAGTGTTCATGTTGAAGACATGATGTTTAGGCTTGGCGGGTGAAAACCTGGTCAAACTCAGCTTTAAAGGAAGTGCAGGAAAACTCCAGGCCTGGCTCAGGAGCGACCACGTCTGGTGAGGAAGCTTCCTCCAAATGGCCTCCTGGTGGAAATTCTTCTCCTTGACAATGGTGAGGACTAAACCCAAGTCCTCCCAAAAGGCAGGCAAGCGCTGCACCACAGAGACTCCACGGTCCTGGCAGGCATTCCTGACAGGGTCAAGGACACTTCTCTCCCAGCTGTGGAGACAAAAGTAGAGCAAAGGTACAGGTGAGGTCCCAGGAGCGAGCTGACAAGAATAAGTCTGCAGCCTGAGTGAGGGACATGTGGAAGCTGCCCTCGAGGTGCAGATGGCCTCAGAAGATTCCCAGGAAGAGAAGAGGCCTGGGCAGGGGCTGCTGCAGCCTGGTCCACAGTCACACTGCAGACGGGTAGCCTCTGCACTTTGAGAGGTCCTCTCAGTCAGTGTGATGCCCAGGACTTTTCTGAGAGAAATCCAAGTAGAGAGGAGCAAGTTAGGAACTGTCCTGAGGCAGGGGACCTTCCCTACTGTGACATTACAGCATCCTGTCTACAGTCCTAGGACCCAGAGGAGGGAGTAGGTGTGGCTTGTGGGGAGCACCTCCTTAGGGTGTGTGAGGCCTGGGTTCCATCTCAGCGCAGAGGGAGACAGGGACGAGAGGAAGGAGAAGGGGGACAAGATGTGGAGTAAGGAGGAGGAGAAAAGAGAAGAGAGGGACGTGAAGAAGAAAGGAAGGGGGAGAGGAGGAGGAGAAGAATGAGGAAGAGGAGAGAAAGAGCGGGAAGAGGGGAGAAAAGGGTGAGGAGGAGGAGGAAGAAGAGAAGAAAGTGTAAAGGTAGAGAATCCGCCAATGCTCAATGACCATGCCACACAACAGGTACCTGTCAGGAGATTTTTATTCAGAAGCGAGCGGCTCCCGTCTTGAAGGAAGGCAGAGAAAAAAAAAGAGAGAAAGGAGCAGGGGAGCGGACAGTCTTATACAGACCTCGTGGTTAGGAGATCGTATGTCAGGGCCGAGGTATGGTAGCCTCAGCCTATCAGATGCTATAATGTTCACGCCTTCCAAGAAGCTCAGCTCCGATTGCTTCCAGCTGATGCGAACTCTGGGAAAGGATAACTTTATGGCCTAGGGTGGAGCTATGGGGAAGGGTGAAGAACCCGGATGAACACTAACGCCTCTAACAGAAAGAAAAGGAGAAGATGGAAGGAAGGATGGGAGGAAGGGGAAGAGGAAGAGAAGGAAGGGGAGGAGGTGGGGAAGAAAGAGGAGGGGAAGGCACGAGGCAGCATAGATTAGTTTGGAACTAGAATTCTTTGTTCAGATCGTAACATTGTCACGTTTTGGATGTGTGGCCACAGCCCCTGATGTGTTTTAAAACTTGAACTCAATCCTTTGACCCTCCTTGTGTCAAGAATCAAGGTTGCCTGTCGGAGTCACGGTGGGGACTTGGGAGTGCCAACCACGGTGCCGAGTGGCACCCTGTGACTTCCAAGGACAGGCTGGAAAAACCATGTGGCTTCTGATGGCTCTTTCTGGGACTCTTGGCTGGACACCCGCTGCTGCCTCGGCAGAAGTCCTCTTCTCGTCTATGGCCATACCACCCGAATGTGCCTGGTTTCATCTGGTCTAGGAAGCTAAGCACGGTCAGGGCTGGTTGGTACTTGGATGGGAGAAATGCCTGGCTCACAGGCGGCAGGGGAGAGAAGCCTGTAGAATGCTACAAAGTGAGAGCCCAGCCTGACCCCAGGTGTCAGTGTCCTCCTCACCAGGACCAGGCATGGGGGTGACAAGTATGATGAGGCACTGGGGCTGATCTCAGCCCCCAGGGGACTGCGAATGGACAAGACATTCCTGGGGGTTGCTGGTCCCAGCCAACTCCAAAATGCACAGGTAAAATAAATGAGTGCTATGATTTTTTTTTTTTTTAAGGTTTTTTGAGACAGGGTCTCACTTTGTGGTTCAGGCTGACCCTGAGCTCAGCCTCAAACTCACATCACAGCAATCCTCCTGCCTCTGCCTCCCGAGTGCTGGGATGACAGGCATGAGCCACCACGACTGGCACCATAGTATGTGGTACTGATTGCTGCTGGTGTGAGCCTCCACACCCAGTATTGTTATGTGGTTACCGGGGATTGAACCCGGGCCCTTGTGCTTGCAAGACAGGCTCCAGAACCACTGAGCTATATCCCCAGCCCGACTGCTATGATTTTTAAAAGCTTACTTATTCCAGCTGGGGATTTAGCTTAGTGGTTCTGGTGTCTGCCTTGCAAATGCAAGGTCCAAAGTTTGATCCCCGGTAACCACATACCACAATGCCAGCCACAATACCGGGCATAATGGATCATGCATATGTAATCCTAGCACTTGGGAGGCAGAGGCAGGAGGATTGCTTTGAGTTCGAGGCTTGCTTACATAGTAAGCTCAGGACCAGCATGAACTACAGAAGCAAGACCTTGTCTCAAAAAAAAAAAAAGTTTACTTATTCATTTGTGATAGCTCTCACCATGTAGCTCAGGCTGATCGTCTCAAGATGATCCTCCTGCTTCAGCTTCCTGGGTGCTGGGATTACAGCCTTGCAACACCCCACCTGGCCACTGCTGTGGTTTGAGAGCTCTGTTTGGGATGGTTTGCCATAACACACTAGATAGCTGGCACAGACGCGCTTGTCGCCTGAAAGTAGACAGCTACCCTAACAAACCTTCTCATAGCGGGGGCTGGGAGTTAGGCAGAAATCCTAGTGTCTTTGAAGCATGGTGGCTTTTGAAGAAGTCGCTGGTAAGGGCTTAAAGGAAGGTGAGAAAAGTTTTAGTGGAGAAAATAGGAGAAAAGAAGACCTTTATTAGAAGTGAAGAAGGGTTAGCAACAGATGTGAACACTGGAAACGGTACCTAATGATCTCATGGTTTGGGCTGAAGAGGTTTTTTAAATCAGAATTTTGGGAGCATCAAGTGGGTTATTTTAGTTGCATATGATGAGGACAGAGAAAGATGAATTAAAGAGAAAACTCTGCAGCAAAATTTATAGAAAACAGAAAAGAGCCGAGGATTTTCTGGGTTTGAAAATAAATCTGTTTCTTATTTACAGCAGACACAAATGGGAAAATATTCTCACAGTATGAAAAGGCTTCAAAACGAAGATGAGACCCAGCATGAAATGATAAGATCCTTTGTCAAAACTTCAGGAAGATAGAATGTTTCATAAAATCATTCAGATATGCAGAGCCTCCCTAAGTACTTCATGAACATTCTTCTCAGACAGTCTTTGTTAAAAAGCAAGGGCTTCTAAGATCTGTAAGGTACTGTCTGTCCCACCACAGCCTCATAAGGACCCAGGGCAGAGAAAAACGGATGTGGATGGAACTTTTTTTTTTGAGACAGAGTCTCTCTGTGTTCAAGTTGGCCTTGAACTCACTATATAGCCCAGGATAGCCTTGAACTCACAGCAATTCTCCTGCCTCAGCCTCCCAAATGCTGGGATTACAGTAGTGTACCACCATACCTGGCCAGTGGGTAGAACTTTTCACTAGTGGAGTGAATTCTGAGGGCATCTATAGGACATCCACAATATTTTAAATGGAATTACATGGCCCAAAGCACCACCAGCTTAGACTGACAGGGATGGACTAATGAAAAAAGGCCTACGGACTCCCAAATTATGTTGAAGGAAGCAAGTAGATAAATTTACTAAGCTACAAATGCTGGCTGTATTTCATAGAAAGAGAAGCATAATTAGAAGGTGGAATTAAGAGTCCAGAAAACAGAGCCCAAAATGATGGAGAATCATTCCTGGGCAGTGGGACTGAGCCCCACTCCAAAACCAGGGGATGTAGGAAAGGCAGAGAAGGATGGCTGGGAGGACATCTCAGGAGCACCGGGCCAGGAGGAGATTAAGGGATGAAGAGATTCCTTCATTTGGTTGCCAGTGTTCAGTAAATATTGGCTATACACAGGCCCTGTTCTAAGCACTTACTTCTGGTTATCTACCACTGTATAACAAAACACCCTAAAACACAGTAGTTTAACATGAACTGTAAACACTGTCTCTAATCTTACTGGTGTCTGTTGTGCTGCGGCATCCAATGTGACAAACAGAAACTCAACTGGGCTCTCTGTGACAAAATGGCAGACCCAAGGATCTGGCTCCCTGGCAAGGACCATGGAAAGCGAGGCTCAGCTCAGACCTGAGAATTGCTGGGTTTCCTCCACCCACGCCGATTTCTCCAGGAGGTATCCAGCCTTGAACAACGTTCAGAGAAGTGAAGGCTACCCTGCCTTACTAAAACACAGGCCTGGCACCAGGAGAGCACGACTATAGCCACTTATTAAGGTGAGTCACAGGTGAGTTCAGTATGGGAGGGAACCAGACAGGGAGCCAGTCTCGGGAGGCCTAGTTCAATTAGGGTCATCCTGGAAACTAGTGGCCACCTCCCCAAAATAATAAAGCCTTTTTCCTTTTATTCAACAACACACAGTAGGCTCTTTTTGGAAAGAGTATACTGAAACTGCCGTTTGTGTTTGATTGACAGTCATCATTTAGGGAAACAACTACAGAGGAGCTGTCAAAGACAAGTACTATTCTCTGATTGCCACTACACACCACAGGCTGTGTTCACACTCTGTAAGCTTGAACTCCCGAGTTAGCCTCTGAGGTAGGTCTGGTTATTCACACTGTTTTAAAGGCCAGGAAAATGTTGCTTAAAGATGTTACTGAACAACAACCCTCCCCACCAATATTAGTGATTTAAGACAACAACTACCACCATTTCTTCCTGTTCGTGGTTTCTGCGGTTAACGGGGATGCTCTGACTTGCGGTCTCCGGAGGCTGGATCACCTCAAAGCCTCCTTCACTCATGGGTCAGGGCTGGGAAGACTCAGGCGGGGCCAGGGCTTGGACAGCTGTGGTTCGTCAGGCATCTCTGCGTGTCTTTTTCACAGCATTCTCCATCATGGCACCACAGGACAGCCAGAGTCCATGGCAACCCAGGGGTCCCAGCAGGCATCTTGAGGGACAGAGAGACAGAGCTGTGTCACCTTCCATATCTCAGCCTTGGAAGTCACGCAGTGTCATTTCCTGGCACATTCGATTTAAGGTAGTTACCATGGCCTGGCCGGGTACAGGGAGCAGAGAATTGATTCCACTTCTTGATATTATTGTGTTCCCTGCACAGTGATGGGACAGCAACAGACCCCGTTGTGAGCTGATATTTAATAAACACTGGTGACCAAATGAATGAATCTCTTCATCCCTCAATCTTCTCCTGGCCTGGTGCTCCTGAGATGTCCTCCTGGCCATCCTTCTCTGCTTCTCCTACATCCCCTGTGGAATGGGGGAAAGTGGGTTCATAGGTGGGCTGCGGAGTGCTCTAAAGCCTGGAATGACTATTTCCTTTGTGAGGAACTTCCTGGCTGGTGGTTTCTGGGGCAATGTTTTCCTGCTTCTTGTCACTATGGGAGCAAGGTCTTCTTATACCAAAAATGGAAAACAGGGCTGGGGATTTAGCCCAGTGGTCCTGGTGCCTGCCCTGCAAGGGCTCAGTTCGATCCTATCCCCGGTGACCACATATAACAATGCCGGGCGTGATGACTCATGCTCACCAGCAATCAGTACCACACACCACAGTGCTGGGATTGGTGATTCCTGCCTGGAACCTCAGCACTTGGGAGGCAGAGGCAGGAGGATTGCTGTGAGCTCAGGGCCAGCCTGAACTACAAAGCAAGACCCTGTCTCCAAAAAAAAAAAAAAAAGAAAAAAAAAGAATCACTTTCAGGATTGATCCTTTAGCAAGTTTATATTCCATCTGCTCTGTATTCTCATTGTGTGGTGGTGAATTACTGATTTAGCCAACTTGCTTAGCAGCAAAACAGCTTCACTGCACAAAGCGACCATCACAGCCTATCTACTGCACCTGGCAACACAGTCAGTAGATGCAGGAGGAGCTACGTGTGTGGCTGTGGTGTGGCGCAGGACTCACAGCCAGAGAGTACATGCTAGTTATGGTTTGAAGTTCAAAACAGGAAAAGTTAGTCTGTGGCGAGAGAAATTTATAAGGGAGACGGAGGATGCCTGGGTGACACTTGGGGTATTTGGGATGGTCCATATTTCATGCAGGTGGGGCTCGCAGAGTCATATGGATACGAGTGTGCCTCTCGCGGGTCATGTCTCCCTAAAGAAGCTGAAAGCATGCCCTGAGAGCTGTGGAGTGGGGGGCCTCACCCCACCCCACAAAGACCCAGCGCTGGATCTTGAGTGGCAGAAGCCCATCCTTGGCGTGCCAGGCCTGGAACCTGGGAGGACAGCAGGGTGGGTGGGCACCGAGGTCATCTGGGCTGGCCTGACCTCAAGAGCTCAGGCTGCCCACAGCCCTGCTACTTGGGTCTAGGAGCCACCAGCCCCTCAGAGCTTTGGTTCTGTGTCCTGCAGCTGTTGGTTACATGTTTCATTCAGAAACTTCAACAGGAAACAGCAGGCCCCACATTCCAGAGCTTTTAGTCATTTTCTCTCTCAGAGCTCTGGGGCTGGGATTGGAACATTCCTCTAACCAACCGCACTGTCCTGGGCTGGATCCCCAAGAGGAAGTGGCTGGGTCCCTGAGGGAGAGGACACAAGCCTAAGCTCAAGGATGGACCAAAGAAAGAGCGAGATCAGCCTGAGTAACCCCAGCTCCAGCGGGGCTGAGTGTGGCCCAGGAAGGGCTGTGGGGAGAAGGGAGAGGGGAGTGTGTGTGTGTGTGTGTGTGTGTGTGTGTGTGTGTGTGTGTAGGGTGTGCAGTGCAGACAGAACTCAGTCCCTGGCAGAAGTGCATCCCAGTGGACACACTCAGCCCTGGTGCTGCTGTTGTCCTGGGGGGACAACGGGTGACACATGCCCAGGTCTTGAGTGGGAAGAGGAGCACTCTATTTATATTTATTTAGTTTTTGGTTTTTGACACAGGGTCTCCCTCTGTAGTCAGGCTAGCCTTGAACTTCTGATGATCCTTCAGCCTCAGCCTCCCAGGCGTTGCGATTCTAGGCGCAGCCACCCGCCGGCAGGAGAGCAGCGTGTTAGCGAGTGGATTCACACATACCTGAGCCAGAGAAACCACAGCGGAGGCTGATTGGAGGCTCCAATGCAGCAAGCACAAGAAGGGCTCCATCCCAGCTGTCACCGCAGGACCTGGGAGCCGTGGCCCAGTGGGTGCCCTGGGGGCTGGCAGACAGAGGACAAGTGGGCGGGAAGGGAGTAAACAGTGTGGACAGTGCCTGGGCACATAGGTGACAGCCAGAGCAAGCGGGAAGGACGCAACCTGGGTGGGCGGGGTACGCTAGGAGGAGATGTGATGGCTGAGGCCTGAGCAGCCTGAGCAGCCCGGAAGGCATAGGAGAAAGAGGCCGGAGGAAGGAGCAGGGGTTGGAAGCGGCCATCCAGCTCCGTGCCTCCATGTCCTCTGAACTCTGGGGCAGAAACAGAAAAGTCCACACTGAGAAATCCAAAATGTAAAGACAACAAGTCTTTTGCTTCTTGTGGTGGGCATAATTCTAACCACAGGGCCTCAAGATTTTCCATCCTGAGCCTCAACTCAGGGGTGATATCTAATGATTTTGTAACATTATATGGCAAAGGGATTTAAAAACATAGGTAAGATTATGATTGCTGGGCATGATGGTATATGCTTGTAATCCCTTCTACTCAGGAGGCTGAGGCAGGAGGATGATGAGTTCAAGGCCTGCTGCACAATTTACAGAATCCCTGGCTATGAGTTCCCAGAGAGGAGAGGAGCTGGTAAATGGGTTGAATCTCATCCCATGAGCATCATTTTCTCTGGTTATTGGCGGGACAGGAAGTCTTTGACTTAAAGCAGAAGGGAAATTCCGATAGACCTCTGACAGCTTGAAGAGGGTGGAGCCCATGTAGAAAGTCCTTGGCTGTCACCTGCAGCTTCAAGGACAGGATGGAGGTCCCTGGGTAACAACCTGCAGGGAGGCAGAGACCTCAGTCCTACGGCCACAGGAGTGGATTTCTGCAGCAATCAGTGTGCTTGGAAAGCAGCTCACTGCTTGATTTGGAACCTCTGAGGTCCCCTGCGTTCTGGAGAATCTGGTTGTGTTTACCTGGGCACTGACTATCGGAGCTGTGCAATGATACACAGGTCTTGTTTTAAGTTGCCAACTTGATGGCAGTTTGTTCTACAACAATGAAAGGCGAATGCACTCTTGCTTTCTCGTTGCACCCCAAGAAGTGGTAGGGAAATGCCTCACCCTGAGTCCCCAGGCATGGGAAGTGAGGTGCTCAGTCCTCAGGTGCTGGGCTGAGGCTCAGGCTCAGGCTCAGGTCTCTTTGCATTACAAAGATTTCTCCTACTTCCGGCTGCCACAGATAAATCCACTGCAGATTCCTGGCTTTATCTTCTCACCCAGGGTGAGGCCTACATCTCACTCCCTTACTTAGGTACCAACCCCCCTGCTGCTCCCACACCACAGCCTACATGGTGCAAAGCTCCCAGGGGAAGAGCAGCGCTCTGGGCAATGACCTCAGCCTCTCCCTTCTCCTTGGATGACAAATCTGGGCTTTGCTAAGGCAGGAGACAGGAACTGGGATCCCAGCAAGGGCGGTGATGTTCAGCCCCTCCCCCGCCGGGGCAAATGCCTCTCCCTGGTCGGAACGGGATGTTTAAAATTGTGCACATGCTTCCTCAACATTTGTGAGCCCCTAGTCAGGACCTCCTGGGAGCCCAGAGCTGTCTACGAGGCGGAAGGTCACTGCGCGTTCCTGCTTCCCTGATTAAAAAGCTCTAATGAAGGTTTTCTTGTTCCCACATCAGGCCTTCTCTAAAATTCTAATCCTTCCCAGATGGAGTCCAGTTCTCTGACCCCAGCCCCTTGTGAGGCTGGCTCCAGCAATCAGGAAGGTTTTGGGTCTGCCACTGAGGGAAGGCGAGGTGTGGATCACCTTCCCTAGCCTAGGTATCCCCAAAGACCCACCAGCCAACAGACACAGGTAAGGAACCTGGCAGGCAGGAAGGAAGCTGTTGATCTGCTGCTTTTCCTGTCTTACCTCGGGCCTGCCTTGGGAGTATTTGTTCGACTGCAAGCCTGTCAGCTAGGGGCAAGTCCTCTGCTAGCACTTGGCCTTTGTGCTACTCCCCGCCCCAAGTCGCTTCCTCTGTCTCAACTCAGTTCCTTCTTTTGGACTGGGTTGAATCCTAGGACCCTGGGCAGAGCAGGGGAAGAAGCCCCTGGAAGACTGTCATAGTCTAGGGGTTGTGAGAGGGTCACCCCTGGGGGAGAAGGCACATCCTAGGTGCTGGGGCAGATAGCCATTGGGGCAAAACTCCCAAGATCCCCTGCACCACACTGTGCAGGCCTTGCTCCTGCTTGGGTTCTCCTGAGGGTTTGCAGCTTTGGAGTTTGGAATTAAACAGACTCAGATGTACTTTAGTGTCAAGGACTCTGGAGGAAAATGTGCTTGATGTGAATTCTCAGTTCTCAAGGTGAAGGCTGGCTTGGGCAGGTCCTGAGGAGAGCTGGTGTGTATGTGGGAAGGCCATGAGAGTTGTTATGTTTGGGGCTGAAGTAGAGAAGAGCTCTGGGGTGTGGAACCAGGACCGTTGGCTCCTTCTGGGAAGTGAGGGGTTGTGTGGCTGTGGTTTTTTGGCTGTCACCTGCAGGGGAGGAAGAGACCCTGGGAAGGAGGCACTGAGGGCAATTGTGAGCTTCAAAGCTAGCTGCCCAGAGTGCCCTCTGGAGCAGGGCTGAGGGAGGTGCTGGTGGATATCCAGGGAGTGGGCCTTCTGCACCACAGGGCTCAGAGCCCCGGACAGGCACTGCCCTCAGCTGCCTCCTTCCTCCCCCCTTGGGCTGTGGGCTCAAAGCTGAGCCAAGCATGAAACAGAAAGCCTCTCTCTGCCTCTCTGTTCCCACCCCCATCCTGCCGGAGTCTGGTTTTCATCACCCATTAATCACCGACGCTTCCCACAGCCTGTGTCTGTCTCTCCACACTCCCAGCCCCTGGGCTGCAGGGCGGGGGGAGGGGTGGGGATGGACAGACAGGCAGATGGCCTCTGACTTGGAGAAACTTCAGGTCACCTTGGGGATGCTCCCTACTCCAAGGCAGGGGAGAACCATGCTTGTTGGGCTTGGTAGAGGTCACTCGTACCCCCAGCCTGGCCTACCACACCCTGGCAGCAGGCAGCGGGCCATTAGCTGTCCTGTTCTCCAGGAAGGAAATGGGTTGGAGGGCTGAGGAATTCTAATGAGGCTCTTCCAGCTGGCAGGCAGGCTGGCCGGTGAGAACTGGCACCTCTACACGCGCTAGGGTTGGTGCCAGCCCTGTCCAGCCTGGCCTGCTGGGTGCCCACCTGCCACTGTGGGAACCCTGCTCTTGGGTTGCCTGGCAAAACCCCTTATGATTCTTGGGCACTGGGCTTTTTTTTTTGGCCATGTCCCCACTTTCTCCCTTTTCTCCCTACCATGATTCCATAATGGAGACAGGGGCACAACCCACTGTTGGCTTTGAGCTACCCACCACCTCTCTGGGCATCATTTCTGTGACAGTAAAATGGAATGATAATTCTACCTCTACTACATTTCTTGCTCCTAATTAGAATAACTACCATTAATTGGGGGTCTGCTAGGAATAAAGTATGATGTGGAATTGCTTGGAAAAAAAAAGTATAAAGTGCTCTGAGCAGAGTGTTTATGGTCATTGTCACTGATGTCACCACTTAGGGCCATAGCATCAAGTGAATCTGGTGGCAGGATTTGCCTTCTGGGCGCCTCTCCCTTTTGTATATACTTCCTATCTGGAATCTCCCTGCTGATCTGGATTTCTTTTGCTTTCTAGTAGGATTGCTTGATTTATTTAAGCACTACTAAGGATTAAACCCAGGGCTTTGTATGAGCAATACCTCAAATCCCTTTTTACAAATTTTTACCTTTTGTGATATGATCTTCTTAAATTGCCCAGGCTAGACTTGAACTTTCAGTCTTCCTGCCTTAGGACCACCACCCTCCACTACATTCACCTTTGAAAAAAAGAAAGGTAGGGAAAGCAGGGCTTGTAAGCTGGTGGTGGGAGGAAGGCGCCGCTGGAGCAGAGCAGGGGACGTGCTGGGCTCACTTGTGTGGGGGGGAAACTGCAGTCTCTGCTCTCGAACATTCCCTAGTCCTGGACTCTGTCCCTCCTCATGCGTCCTCCACAGGAGCTGGGTACATAGAGGCCACGTGGATGGGAGGGAGGCAGGAAGTAGCAGGTGAGGGGCCCATTTCTTGAGAATGGAAAATTCCTTCATCCATAAATCAGGGAGCATATCCCTACTGTCTCCCTGGTAGGCATTGAAGATTACCTGATGTAATATGGTTAAAGCTCCTGGGCAAAGGTGGTGCCCCAGACACAGTGGTTATCAGTGTTGGGGAGCCTCTTGGTCTCTGGTTACCTTGACCCACTGCCTATTTGGGGCACCACTGAGGCCTGGTGGGCAGCATAGCACAGAGCTGGGAGTGGTGGTTGCAGCACTGTTGAGACCGATTCTGAAAACCTGGAAATGATATCTGGGTGCTCTCGCTTCCTGGTCTAGCATTTTGATTTCCCCAGTGCTGTGTCTCTGGACCTGAGGAGTCTCCAGCTCTCACTCCATCTAGTGCCTCAGTCCTCACAGCTTCCGGTCAGCTCATCTGCCCTTGTAGGCGGGAGCAGCTTCACAGAGGAGCAGAAGATGACACAGATTCCCAAATGGTTTGCATCGGCACCGGGGTGCCTGTGGCAGCCAGCTCCCAGCCATTGCCACGCAAGACAGCAAGGTCTCCTGCAGACACAGAGCCTCCAGAGAGCAAAGCCCTCCAGACAAGAGTTCTGCAGCGTCGGACTCCTTCCCACAGAGCAGCAGGCACAGCTGCATGCCATTGCAGAGTGGTTTGCATACGTTGGCATCCAAGTCCGGACACCCTGCCCCCCATACTGTTCCTATTTTCACCTCTACTGAAACCAAATATCATAGTGCCAACGTCTCCAATCCCAATTCCTTCATTTCCAGTGTGTTCTGAGGGGTTGATGTCTGTACTGGGGCCTCTCGGAGAGGTGGAAGATGGAGGAAACAGTCATCTCACTTCAGGTGCTCCCAGCTAAGCTGGGGAAAGAAAATGCACAGTGGGACCTAGTGAAGAGGACCAGACGGGGATAGTCCAGTAGCAGGACAGGAGATGCACTTGGAGCGGCAGCAGGAGCTCAGAGCAGCCGATGAGCGCATCCTCCAGTCCCTGCAACAGCACTCACAGGGCCACTGTCACAGAGAAGGGGTCCGGGTCCTGAGCCCACCGGGTCCTGTGACTCTTTTTGGATGGTTGCCTTTCCTTGGGTGTAGAGCTCATTCTCAGTCTTCAGTTGGGGCTCAGAAGGGAGCTGGAGCTGTGGCCATCTTTGCTAACCGGGCAACAGTGACTGCCCCTCAGTGCCACCCCTATTCAGATGGCACGAAGGGAGCTTCGAGGTGGAGGTGTTGGTAACATGCTCAGGTGTCTTCACAGGAGAGAGTGAGTGCGGGCAGTCCAGCTCCTTGCCCGTGCCCCTGACTAGCTGCCTGGTCTCCAGTGAAAGGTGCCAGGCCAGGTTGGTGGGTTCACTCTGGAGTCTGCCTGCTTGGGTTCAAGCCCTGGCTCCACCAATTTCCAGCTGTGTGATTTCCCAACAAGGTTTCCTCACCTGTGCAGTGAGCAGGAGCAGGCAGCCACCTCGGAAATGCCTGACTCACCTGTGAAGTAGGTGTCTGTACTGGGTGGAGATCGAGGGAGGAGGTGTGGGAACAGCTCGCTGAGGGCTGGGGGAGGAGGCGGGTTTGGCTGAAGGAGGGTCTTCCCAGAGAAAGAGGGCACAAGCCAGGGCCCAGTGTGCTCACCCCTGCCCAAGAGGAAGATGTGGTAGGTGTGCCCAACGTAGTCGGCAGCTTGGCAGGGTCTCTCCACGTCCCTCATACGAATGAGAGTGAGGGTGATTCTAACCCTCAAAGGACAGGGTGTCCTGTGCCCTTCAGTTTTAAACTACCCACGACCTGTGCTCTGAGCCCGGAGCACAATGGGATCTGGAGCTGCCTATCAGAGCGCTCGAGAGCAATACCTTTAAAGTCAGTTTTACTTTCTCTGCATTCCTTTATAAAAAACAATGTCCCAGAAGGAAAGGGACTTGGTGAGAGCTGTATCGCTGTGGGAAGGTCACCAGACCCCACTGTCAAGGTAGAGAGTCTGAGGCAGCAGGAAGAGTGGGTGTCCCCGGTGGAAGGGGCAATGGGGCAGAATGAGGAGAACAGGCCAGGGCACGTGAGGCTTGTGAGAGCCCAGTCTGAGGGAAGGCAGCACGCGTGGTGTACACACACCAAGACACGCATTCTTGCCACCTCCACGCCCACACACTGTCTTCAAGAGCCCAGAGAGGCGACCAACATGAAGAGTTCTAGAACATTCTCTCATGAAAAAACTCTGTTCAGAAGAGGAATTTGGAGAGAAAGCAAGATGTTCTTTTCTTTGCCTTTCATTTTAGCACATTTCAGCAGATTGATTTTGTTTAACCAGAGATAAAAGAGAGACTTAGGACTCAGTTGCTTCTTGGCCACCCAGTTATGGGCAGGGAAAAAAAGAGATGAAGGCAGATAGTGGACTCTAAGATCTGCTTCTACTTTGGCCTAGTCCTTGGCAGGAGACTATCTGAGGGCCCCTGATCTGGCTCTAGATGTTGGTCTTGTCCCTGCCCTGGCCTTCCTGGCAGCCATTCCTTGCCAGGGTGCTCATCTTCTCTTTCTCAGCTGTAGTGTCACTCTATTCTCGGCCAAAGCTCTTCTGAATTCTCCTCAGAACACCGCCCTTCTGTACGGGTTCTACTCTTTGTGACTTGGGTCCTGCCGGGCATGTAATTTACATGTAGCAGGACATACACATGCTGGCTGGGTGGCTACAGAGGTGTCTACACACAATCTCAGCTCAAGATGTCAACACTGCAAGCTCCCTTGGTACTCCTCCCAGTAAATGTCACCCCAGAGGTGACCGTCCGGTACAGCCTCTGCCTGGCTTTATTCCACACGCATCTAGAGATTCGCCTGTGCTGCGGTGTGCAGTGGGTGCTTTGTGTTTCCTTACCCAGTGTGCCAGTTCTGACCTCTGACCGCACTGTGGTATGCTTGACCACTGTCCTGGGCGGGGCTCATTCCAGTGTGACGCACTGTGACGAAAGCGGTCACAGGCACCCCATTCAAGGACACAGGCTTTGGTTCTTGTGGGCTTGTCACCAGGAGTGGAACCGCGGGCTGACTGGGTCCTTCCTTCCCCTGGCGAGGCTTTGGGACAAGGCAGTATTAGTGAACAAGCTGTTCCTCCGCTTGGCGCCCATACCAGGTGTAGTTTCTTGGGAAGGTCAGGCATCTGCTCAGCTCAGATGTGCTGGTGTCTTTATGGAGCCACCTGAAAAGGCTGCAGTGCTGTGAGGGGAGCCCATGGCTCCTTTTCTCTTGTTCAGGGCTGTAAAGGTCCAAGAGGCTGAAGTCTAGGGTAGGCAGGCAGAGAGGATGCCATTGCCCAAGGTGCTGGATGCAGCTGACGCTCCTGGATGAATGATCTGTCTGAAGTTTTTTGGCCCTTATTTGGCCAGGGAGATGTCAACTCAGATGAGCCTCCCCCAAACCTCAAGTTCTTTCAACCACAACAGACTGCCTTGTCTACAGGGAGGCCTGTAGGGGCAGAAGAGCTCCTGGTCATGATCTTGCCCTCCACCCTCAGATCAGCCTGCAGGCAACTCTTTCCTGTTCTCTCCTCCCCTGCTTGGCCACCGGCCTTGCCTCTGCCCCAGCCTCTCCCAGGGACACATAGGCCTTGGATGGCCTGAGTCATGGCCATTAGCTGGAAGAGAGAGGGAAGGGGAGAGAATCAGAGAATTGCCCAAGACCCCATGCCAGGACCTGCCTGTGAGCCAGCCGCGGTGCGTGGGGGCAGCCTCAGAGAACATTCCTGGAAAACAGTCTACCTTAATGACCCTGCAGGCTTTTTGGCCAGACCAGCCCACTAGGCTTCAGGGTGGCAAGGCTGGAATGTCTCTGAGCATCTCACGAGGCCTTAGCTGGTCAGAGGAGTGCTGCCTTGGCCTCCTGGCACCTGACAGTGGACATGCCCGCTGGAAGGTTCCGGTTGGCGTGTTCTCAACTAAGAGCCAGTGTGAAGACTTCAGGCTGTCAATTAGGGACTGTCTGACTTTTTCCAGGATGGAAAGGGCTGGGTGTGCATGCAGGCATGTTACGAGTGTGTCTGAGTAACAGCGTCTGTGTGTGAGCAGCATGACTTACCCATCGCTCACATTCACTCCGCAAATATTTACTAATTGCCTATTGTGTGCCACTGGGGATTCTGCAGTGAATAAAAAGTACCCGTTCTCAGAGACACATGTCTCCACGTGTGGCGTGTACACCTGGAGTTATGAATCTGCGGGGACGTGTGGCTGGCTCTGTGCGTGCGTGTGCATCCATGTCTGTGTCTGTGTGAGACGGGTCTGGGTGTGAGTCTCTGAGGATGTGTGTGTATCTCAGTGTGTGTGTGAAGAGGAGAGAATTACTCATCCACTCAGAGGACTGTTTGAGAAAAGCCTCTCCCAAAGCAGTTATATTTTCATAAATAAAAATAATCAGATAATGAGTTCATTTCCGATCTCAAGATTGATGCCAACATTCCAGTGAAACAAGACCCGCTGGCGGGCTGGCTGCTCTCTGTGTGGCTTGGATTAGCTGGGGAAAGTGCGGGGTGTGTGTGTGTGTGTGTGTGTGTGTGTGTGTGAGACCTGCCCCTTGCACGCTGCAGGGAGTGGAAGCTGAAGGAAGAGCTGTATGTGCCCTGGCCCGGTGGGCCTTTCCTCTTACAGGGCACAGCAGATTTCACAGGGCCGTGCTGAGGCCGCACTTCCTCCAGGCACTCCTTTGGAACAGAGCCTGTGCAGCTTTGTAAAAGCAGAACGTTCCAAAATGGTGGCACACCACACACTATAACTCACCAAAGACCCTTTCCCTGGACACCCGAGTCACAGCTCACAAATGCCTGCTGGGAGGTAGAAAGAGGGACACACAGTGAAGTTGTGGTGAGGTCAAGGGGAGAAGAGGGAGGCTGTGCTCAGACCACAGCCCCTGACCTGTGGACTGACATCTAGGGTGTCACAAGGTGCCCCACCCCAGCTGGTCCTCACCCGCTTCCCTCACCTGTGTCCGTGCAGACGGAGCTGCTTCTGCCTCTGCCTAGACCTTTCCCTGTCCTCAGAACTCTCTTGTCCTAATTCTGCATATCCGAATTCACCCATTCTTAAAGATCTGAATGTCAGACACCTTTATGAATCTCACCTTTCTCATGCTTAGCATGAGCACCTGTTAACTGTCTCCTACTTTTTCTCCTGGACCAAGCTAGGATAGTTTGCTGTTGTCGTGTGTGTGTGTGTGTGTGTGTGTGTGTGTGTGTGTGTGCGCATAGGTGGCAGAGGAACTGTTGGGCCCTGAGATATTCCTGCTGTGGATCTGAGGCCCTATGCAAGACAGGAAAGCCTTGGCAGTTGGAAGAGAGCTGGGAGGAAGGTATTCAGGAGAAGAGGACTAGGCAAAGGAGGGGGGCTTCTCCTAGGAGTGGTTGACATAAACCCCCAAGTGGAGGCATCGGTGTGACGTCAGGGAATTACACTGGGGTATTCAGACATTTTCGGTAAGCAAGAATGAAGAATTCGCTGTTCTTGTCTCCATCCACCCATCCATCCAATTCTCCATCCTTACTCCTTCATGCATTCAACAGACAGCATCAAACATCTGTATGCCAAAGCCCCAGAGCTTTTAGGTACATTATCACATCCTCTCAGCACAGCTGTGTGAGGCAGGCGTGCGTCCTTATCTCACGGGGAAGCTGAACTTCAAAGAAGCTGAAGTCAGTGTTCAGGGACGCACAGACCGAAGAGACTGAACCAGGATTTACACGCCGACCAAGCTGCCTCTCTCCGACTCGAGCTCTTCCCACGCCAGGGAGGAACAAATGGCTTTTTTCTGGGTCTCTGCAAGGCTTCAGGCTGGGCTGGATCATGGCCCTTGGGCAATATGATTAAGCCTTGTTCTTTGTCTGGAAGTTCAGCCTGGGTCCCCACCCAGTGCCCCCACTGCAATTTTGCTATCGGCCAGCTTGTCTTCATCTTCTAAAATCTCCACTGACAAGGCCATTTGTAGGGGCAAGGTCCTAACCCAAGGGAGTGAAGCTGGGAGAGTTGGATTCTTGCTGAGGGGAGTTTTGCTGGGCAGAGGCTTCTTACTTTGCTAAGGGGAGAGACAATTCTGGCAGGAGAGGCTAGTGTGGGGACAAGAGCTAAAACTATTTTTTGGAATCACCTTGTACGATGCTAGAAATACACATGCAGGGGCTGTATTACTCTCCAGTCTCACTGAGCAATCTGGATGGGCCCAGAAATCTGAATTTGTAACAGGTCCCTAAACTTTTTGATGGTCAGTGGACCAACAAGACACAAATCAAGACTTTCCTTAGAACATCTGAAAATCACAGAGCCAGCATCTGGTTTGCCAATGAAAAGGCAAAATACCTGATAGCTCTGGGGTTTTGTTTTGTTTTGTTACATGTGTCGACGTGGGGGCTGCCCCTACATAGACTCATCCACTCACCCCGAGTGAGTCTTTCTGGATCCCAATTTTATTATTATTCAGTATTTCCTACTCAGCTCAGCTTTGCCTGTCAAGCATGAGAATCCTACTGCCCACATCTTTACCGAGTCCCCGGTGGGTGTATGAGCACAGGGCCAAAGTGGCATGAGCAGCTCTCTCCAGGGAGGACTAACCTCCCAGCGGCAGGAACTGCTCCATGCTCCGTCTCCATATCAAGGGGTGCTCTGAAGGGGTGTCCAGATCCAGCTATGAGGAGCTGTCCATCTTAGTGACCTCTCCCATCTTCCCAGCAACCCGGATGGCTCATCACTCACCGCATGTCGAATGCATAATGAGGACAGCATTCCTCTGCACCCTGCCTTGGAATAGCCACACTGTAGTTTGATATTGTCAGTCGGGTAGAGGTGGGGTGTGGCTTTGGTTCTCTTCAGGGTTGAAGGTTTAGATAAGTGGTCAGTGTAATTCCTTCCTCTCCCGGCTCTGAAAGGCTGAGTTGCCACCTTGTCTTCTGTGTGGGTGGGAACTTGACCCCTGGCTTGTTTTGTGCAAAGCAGAAGAGGGAAGAGGGGGAGAGGGACTCTGAGACTGACACCTTCCAGGCCTGGCTGGGAGCACTAGCTCAGAAATTTAATCAGGTATGGAACTAGCTCCAGACAGTTCCCACATTTCTCAGAGGGCTTTTCTGACAGAACTTGGCTTAATCTATTGAATAATCTTGTTCCTTATCCTGTCCTCAGCGTGACTGGTTGGAGGCAGGGGCTGGAAGCAAGCACTTACCGTTCATGAGGGACTCTGGGCTGGCTCTGAAACCACCCACCCTCAGGTATCCGAGGGAAGAGTAGGGAAAAATGGTGAGAGGGTGGAGTCCTGTCCCTGGCTGCCCGCTCCAGGACGCTGGGCCCATGCATGCCGTTCCCCCACTTCACTGGCCTTCAGGTTCCTTCCCTGAGTCTGGACTGAGCTGTCTTCCGCCCTGAAGAGTCACCTCACTTGCTCTGAGGTCCTGCCTAACTCCAGCCCAGACCAGCCCCCTAGAAGGGCCGCTGCTGGGGCAGAAGCCTGGGTCAGCAAGAGGAGATGACATGGGGTAGCCAGAGGAAGAGAGCAAAGGAGATGGCATCTGCTGACCAAGCCCTCCCAAGGACCAGCTCTGAGGCACACTGGGGATGTCCCATAGCCACAGGGGCCTGTCTCTCCATTTCCTATGTGATAGGGTCAGGAGCCAATGGAAAGGCCCAGCTGCCTACAGACTCTGTCACACTTGTCCTGCCACTCAGCCAAATGAAGAGCCTGACGGCTGGCCTACCGTGTCATGAGCTGACTTTAGGGGACAGGTCCCCAATCCCATCCTCTCCTGTAGACACAGATGGCTGGGGGTCGGAGATGCCACATGACTGAGGTGGCTTATCCCCAAACGTCAGGGTTATTACCAGGCAGAGGGAGGGTGCCACCGTGTTTCTGTGGAAATAGCCCCTCGTACAACACAGCATGCAAATGACACGTCAGTTTTCAGGAAGACACCTACTTTCAAACAAATCTCAAGCTTGAAGCCCCTTTAAGCTATGTCACTATCTAATCCTTGCAGACAATGACAGATACTGTCCCTTTAGGGTGGAATTCTGCCCCCCTGGGTCCACATTAGACTGAAAATATTGAGATGTTTCCCTCTTAGCATATGACCTTGGGCAAATCATAGTCCCTGCACCCTGTCTGTCATCTGTAAAATCTGAGTCTAGCATTTGAGGATTTAGTGACACGATGCTTCTCTCTCTGGGGCCAGGCACAGAGCTGGCCACCTAAGAGATGCTGAAGTCAGGGGCACTGTCCTGGAGATTACCAAGCTTATGGAGGTCCCTGTCTCTGAGTCCCCCTCTTCCTCCCTCCTCTTTTCTTACATCCTAAATCTAGGCCCCAGAGCCAGCTGTGGCCTCCTGGGGACCCCATGCCAGGTACACACAGACCCTCTGCTCTGGGGGTGGCATCCCTATGCCTGCTCTGGAGCACCCTGCCCCTTGACCTGAAGATCCGCAGTTAACGGGGGTAAAGAGAGGCCTTTTGTTCCGGCCAGGCCTGCGCGACTCCCGCCCTAATCCGGCTAATTATGGTCCACAGGGCGGTGGGGCTGCGCTCGCCCACCACTTTCCCACGGCCGCTGTGAAGAAAGCCCCTCAGTGCGCGCGGAGAACAGAGCGCGATTCAGCGCCCGCCCGGGAGCCAGCCCGCTGCCGCCCTGGGCCCCTGCGACTCCTCCCTGCGCAGCTCTGTCTCGGTCTGCCCATCTCCCCGCTGACCACCGGCCGGCTCTTTCTCTTCCTGGTTCTAACTTCATCTCTGCCTTTCTCTCCTTACCTGTGTCCCCCGTTCTGTCTCTTGGGTTCTGTCTGTCTTTCCTCTGCCTTCCCATAGCTGGGGTGCAACCTCCTCACTGACTAATTCTGTTTGGGATCCCAGCAAGCTGGGCTCAGCTGCCCTTATAGCAGCCTCAGAACACCACACCTTCTTTCTAGGGATCACAATGTCTCGGCTTTTCTTTCTTTCTTTCTTTCTTTTTTTTCTGATACTAGGGAATTGAACCCAGGAACTTCACATTGAGCTACATCCTCGACCTTTTAAAATTCTGTAGGGTAGAGTGTAAGAAGATAAACTACTTGGACCAGGCAGACATTCGTGACCTTTCTTCCCCAATCTCTCAGAGTACTGAGATCATAGCGTGCAGATGCATGCACCTGCACGCTCAGCTGCCTCTTCCAAGGGAAAGAAACAAGGAGACTCTGAGACTCAGCTAGTCTCTTAACTGGATTTGGAGAAAGCCCTGGCTTCTCTTTGTAGGGGAAGATGGTAGCTCCAGTGAAAAGACTTGCAGGGGCCGCCCCTGGGCCAATGAAAGTATGTGTGTGTGTGTGTGTGTGTGTGTGCATGTGTGCGTGTGTGTGTTTGTGGGTGTGTGTGTGGGGGGAGGTCCTACAGCAGCATGAACACCAGGGTTAGGTGGACTCAATATCTCCTGGCCAGGCCCAAAGGGCAGCTGTCAGCCTCACCGAGACTGTCCAAGGAGAGGGGCTGTGCTGGGCTGAGTCTGGGCTGGCTACCCTTGAAGCTAGACAACTACTTTTCTAGAACTCAGAGGAAGTATGTGTCCGAAGGGAGCTGGGGCCACTTGGTCATGTATTCATCCACCTTACCAATATTGATTGATTGCTGGCTATGTGTTAGAAACGATTTTAAGGGGCAAAGAAAAGGTCAGGAACAAAATGGAGAGAGAGAAGAGACTGTCAGGTAGAGGGCTCAGAAGAAATGTCAAACCAGGAAGGGGTACTGGGAACTAGGTGAGGAGGGGCCCTCTCTGGATTAATGTCTCTATTAGTCAGCTTTCCCATCCCTGAGACACAATATCCAACATCCATATCATAAAGGAGGAGAGGTTTAATTTAGCTCATAGGGGGTGGATTCAGTCCATGGTCAGCTGACTTCAAGGCAGAGACGTCATGGCGGAAGGGTGTGGAAGGGCAGAGCCGCTCGGTGGTTGGCAGCTGGGAAGCAGAGCAGGGGAACCATTCCAGAGAGGAATAGGCCAGGGAGCACATGTAGTACCTCGGGCCACCTCTCCATGCCCCGTCCCGATACACCAGAGTTTGCTGTACTCATTGGCTAGGGGTTTCTTAATCTGCTGAAGTTGTCATATGGAGATTAACCTCACAGTGCCATAGTGCTCTGTCTGGGGAAGTGACCAGCTGCAGGCCAGTTCTAGCTGGAGCCTCCAGGTGACTCTTTCCAGGCCTCAGGCCTCAGGGTAGTACTGAGCCCTGCTGTGATCTGTGGAGGTGCCTGGCTGACCCAGGAGCGGTAGGTGGGACTGGAAATAATGGGCTATGGGAAAACTCTGTCCCTCATTTTTCTTCTCTTTTCATCAACACTATTAAGGATGGTCTGACATGGTGACTTGTGAATGAATAGACCACAAATAAACCTCACAATTCTGGGGGGATGTCCTGACCAGAGGTTGGTGGTCTGTGTCCTAGGGAGGAGTAGGGGCCTCCTGTATGCAGAGAAATCTAGGGCTTCTTTACATCGATGTGATTGAGGAAAGGAGATTACTAAGTTTTGTGAGCTTATAAATCACAAAACAACAGAGCAGGAGGACAAGAAGTAAAAGGACAGAATGTGACCTCCTGTGAATTCCTGTTGTCCTCAGACAAGGCAGGAGAAGCTAGGGAGTAACAGAGGCAGGATAAATGGAAACATTGCAGGGCTCCCAGTTTCTTGGGGCTGGAATTAAGGACATTGAACAAGTGGTAATGTGAGGGCATTGGCCAAGTGAAGGCAGAGTAGACCCAGGAGACCTTTCTTTGCCTCTTTCTCCAGCTTTGCTCTCACCCTCAAGGTCTGGCCTGGGAGAGCTGGACGTGGGAGGAAAGAACACAAAGTCTGAGTGGGCCCTTATTGTGCTGGGCCCAAGTGGGGCTGAGAGTTAGGGGCCCACACAGCCTCCGCCCTAGGCCTTCTTCCAAGGGCTGTGCTGCTGGGACTGCGGGGAGCAGATGGAGGAGGAGACCCCAGTAGAGGTTTCTGAGACAAGGATGGAGGATGGAGTAGGATAGAGTCCGAGACAGTTTTTCCTGAGTTTAAAGAATACCTGAGAGGCCAGAGGCACCCCGGAACCCCTCTGGGCCTCCCTGCTTCACTTGGAGACTGAGATTATGTTAATACCTCTCCTCCTAGGGGGAGGATGAGGATAAAAGAGGTAAGAATGTAAAGTGTATTTTGTCAGCCAGCAGTTGCCAGTCTTTTTTGATGCATACCTTTTCTATTTTTACTTACTACCCAGTTTTTGTTTTTTGTTTTTTTTTTTGGTGACAAGGTCTTGCTTTGTAGTTGAGGCTGGCCCCGAGCTCAGCCTCCAACTCACATCACAGCAATCCTCCTGCCTCTGCCTCCCGAGTGCTGGGATGACAGGCGTGAGCCACCACACCCAGCACTGTGGTATGTGGTACTGGTTGGTGCTGGGCATGAGTCTCCAGGCCCAGTATTGTACGTGGTTACTGAAGGATTGAACCCAGGCCCTTGGACTCGCAAGACAGGCACTGGAACCACTGAGCTAAATCCCCGGCCCACACTACCCAGTTTTACTGGTATTTATTATGTTTACTATGTTTAATGTGGTGGTCTATGTCTATTCTGTCTAATTCTATTTATTTATTTATACTAGGAATTGAACCCTGGATCTTTTTTTAAATTGACTTTATTGGTACATTATATATATATATATTTTGATCACATTCAACACTGAGAATTTGTGCCTATGCATGGCACATCTCCACTCTCATTTTCCCCCTTTCCCTTGCCCTCCCCACAACCCTTCACATAAGCTTTGTTTCCATTTTGTTTTTACCATCAAATTTTTTTTCCTTTCCCCTATCCCTCCTTCCCTTTTCCTTTCGAACATTTTCTTCCTATTTCACATTATCTATCATAAATTTTGGCATTCATTCACACCTTCAGTTACTCATAGTACAGAAATGGTATGGTATTTACACATCTGTGTCCTATTTATTTCACTTATGAGTGTGTTTCCATTTGAGTATAAATGACTAATTTATCATTCTTTATGGCTGAGTAATACTCCATTTTATTTAAAAAACAAACAAACAAACAAAAAAAGCTCTCACATCTTTATCCAGTCTTCAATTGATGGGCATTTGGGTTGTTTCCAAGATTTAGGTATTACAAGCTGAGCTGCTATAAACATGGGTGCACATATGTCACTGTGATATGATGCTTTTCATTCTTCCATGTATATACCTAGCGGAACAGCAGGGTCAAAAGGGACATTTAATCTTAGTTTTTTGAGGAATCTCCACACTGATTTCCACAGGGGTTACACCAGTCTACATCCCCATCAACAACATAGAAGGTGAACCCAGGATCTTCACACTTTTTAATTTTTAGATTCGAGACAGGCTGTAAGTCTCTAAGTTGCCTGGGCTGAACTTGAACTTGTAGTGCTCCTGCCATAGCTTTCCAGAGTGTTGGGGCCATAGGCATGCACCACTGTCCTGGACTCATTCTGCTTTTTAGAAGCTGTGAGCCAGCATCCACGGATCTTGAACTATGGTTTAGAACAGGGTACAAAAGCATTTGAGAGCTTGATGGAGGTGGGCACAGGCGGCCTGAGGAGTTGCAGCACTGGGCACATCCACTCTCCTCTGTGCACCCACTCCCTGGCCTGATGGGGTCCTGACTCTGTGAGGCTGACTTGAGTCCTACCTACTTGAGTCCTACCTGACTTGAGTCCTCACCTACAGCCCCCAACACCTCCTCAGGGACTACTCAGCTTCACGTCAAAGGCCAGAAATACCTGGGTAGACTCAGATGGAACCTTACAAGTCATAATGTCTCTTGCATTACATGAGAGAAAGCTGAGGCTTAGCCATGGAAAGTGATGTACTCAAGACCATCCAATAAATAGGTAGTAGAACCAGAAATGGAGCTCAGATGTCCTTCTGCCCACAGGCCTTGTTCTCACTTACGGCTTAGTGTTCAGCCTCATCACAAACCCAACCTGCCCTGCCTTCTGTCTCTGGAGTACAGGCACCATCCCTGGCCTGGTAGAGTAGGAGTAAAACAGGAGGTTCAGTCTAGACTCTGCATATACAATCCATATGGCCAAAGCAAGTTAGTACTTCTGAACCTCATTCTCTTCCTGTGTAGACTAGAAATTATGTTTTCCCCCAACTCACAGAGGTGCTCTGTAGACTAAATGAGATGAGGTACATCAGAAAGACTTTGAAAAACTTTTAAAATAAAATTGAAATGTTTTTGAGCATGGCAGGCAGGTTGAATAGGGATGTTAGCGGTTTTCTTTAGGAAGGTGAAATTATGAGGTAAGTTACTTCTCACCCTTATCCCACTGTCCTGACATTTTCTGAAGCGTTTCAGGAAGTTTTATTTCATGAGTGTCTTCACTGCAACTGCCTCTGTGTCTTAAACTGATTCAAAACATTTACCTTTCATGGTCATTTGACTTTGAAAAGAGCTGGAGTTGAGCAAAACATCAGGTCTGGTGGATATGGTCAGGCCAGGGATGGTTTCTGTACTCAGGGAGGACTGTGAGGAGACACAGTGATGTTTTTATAAGCCTGTCTCTCCATTGGACAGCACTGGGTAGCAGTGGTCATCGTATTTTTGATCACACTTTGTAAAGACATAGAAGAGGACTTCCAGAACTTGTTCTTCAAGAATGATAGAAAAAGTGTGTTTGAAGTGAGACAGAGTATTTCTGAGGCAACTAATGGCAATATGTCTGTTACCGTAATACATTTTTAAAAGTTCAATATTCACCGTATATTTTGATCACACTTCCTAGAGATACAGTTGGTTCCTGACAGAAATCTTTATGGATGTTCGTGTGTCCGATTAGTCAGGCATGGGTGCAGGTTGGGCTGCTGTGCGGGGTGACAGGGTCTGGGGGGAATAACACCCCAGGATGAATATCCAAGTGCCTAGATCTTGGTTTCTAATCCTGCCCTCCAGTGAAAGGGACCAGGGAGCTTGGGAGAAATGACCAGGGCTGCGACTGAGACAGGATATGTACCTGATGAAGCAGAGCATCCTCTAGTGCAGATAAGCTGAGGAGCTGCGGCGCTGAGGAACTCCACAAGATGGTGTAGACACTCACAAGGCAGCAGCGCTCCAAAATGGCAGTGAGACTTCTAACAGGCGGACAATGGAGAAAGGAAGAGAGCCCTCAACACTGGACACACCTGGCAGTCCTCACTCAGGCAGGGCTGAAGTCATGTTGGCAGTGTATGCGCCTTGGGGTGACGTGATGATAGCGACACATCTTTTCTGTGGTCTTTCTCTGAGCCCCAATCTCCAATCGTGAGAAAAACAGCGTACAAGTTCCAACTCAGGGACAGCTGCAAAGCACCCGGCCAAAACTCCTCAAAACTGTCCGAACAAGGAAAGTCTGAGAAAATCTCAGAACAGAAGTCATGTGATGACTAAATGTAAGTCCTGTCTTTTTTTTTTTTTTTTTTGGTATGGGGGAATTGAACTCAAGACCTAGTGCTCACGAGGCCGGCACCTGAACCGCAGAGCCAGATCCCCAGCCCTGAAAGTCCTATCTTAGAATAGGAAAATGGGATTAGATTAAAAACTAAGGAAATTTGGATGAAGTATGGATTTATATTTCAATAACATCGTTAATAATATTATTAGGCCTATAGTAATATGTCAGTATTGTTTATTAAACAATAGCGATGTAATACCAACGTGAGATATTCATAATGGGAGAAATTGGGTATGGGAGCTCTCCACGCTGTCTTTAAATTTTTCCTATCAGTTAAAACTATGCTAGAATAAAAACTTTACCTAAAGTTTTATATAGAAAACTGAAGGCCTTGTGCTCTAATTATTCACCTTGTATGATGGAGACAGGTGGAATCGAAAGAATGTGTGGGAAGGTTTCCAGGAAGTTCAGAGAGGAACCGAGGGACTCCTCAGGCCTCCGCGGTACAGCTGGGGAGCAAGGGAAAAAGGACGACCATATGTGCCCAGGCCTGAGGAGAGCTGCCCGCGGGCAGATCCGGGGGCCAGGTTGGTCTGGCCCCTCTCTGTCTGAGAGGGCTGCTGCAGGAAGGGGGAGGGGGGCCATGGTACATCGGGCCTTCCATCTAGAGGTGAACTTCCTGGCCCCCCCTGCTGCGCTGGGACACGTGACTGCTTCAGCCTGGTGAATCTGACAAAGGTGACTGTTTCTGGACAGAGCTTGTTAGCCACGCTCAGCTTCCACTTCCTGTCTCTGGGGATTCTGGTCTTGGAGATGAGGTGTCAGGAGGAGAGGAAACTCGTTGAGGGGCCGAGGCAGGAAGGGGCCTGCTGTGCTCAGGCCTGGCTGTCTCCTGGCCACTGCCAGCTCGCTGCTGCCTATGTGAATGGGCTTGAGGGTGGATCCTCCAGCCTGCTGTGGTGCTGCCCCATCCACCACCTCATGGAGTAGAAACTGGCCCTTCCTGCCATGCCTGGATCAAGCTGTACACTCATGATGTCTTTATTTTTGGAGACAGGGTCTCCCCATGTAGCCCAGACTGGCCTTGAATTTGTGGCAGCCCTCCTGCCTCAGCCTCCCCAGTGCTGGGATTAGAGGCATGTGCGACCTCGCCCAGCTTGGATGATGTCTTGACCTATTTACTAAGTGTCCAAGCAAAGAAGTCATGGTATCCTGGACATCTAAAACCAAGTCCAGGGCTTCCCATTCCTTTCCCCTCCCCTTTCTTCTCTTTCTCTGGTGTGCACTCAGGCTGTGCTATAGGAGTTTGGTGCGTGAATTCTGAGACCGCACTTGCTGGGGTCAGATCCTGACTACCAGACAGCTGTGGTGTTGCTGTGAACAAGCTAATCGATCTCAACATGCCAGTCACCTTTCTGTTGCTGTCATAAATGGGGAAATCAGCTCAAAGGGCGGGAGGTTTATTTGGGCTCAGTTTGAGAGGTCTCAGTCCAAGGTCAGCAGCGTCTATTGCTTTAGGCCTGTGGGGAGGTGGGAGAACACCACAGGGAGGAGAGGGGAGGGAGGGATGGAGGGGAAGGAGAGGGGGAGAGAGGGAGAGAGGAGCCGGTGGGTTTCTTCCTTCCTTCCATATTGTCCATCTGGGCCCCAAGCCTGTTTGGCTGGTGTGACCCACATTTGGGCCGACCTTTCCGCTCAGTGTGCTATCTGTCCCACAGCCCCAGCAGGTCTGGAAACACCCCCACAGAGTACCCCGAAGGGGACTCTAGACATTTCTCAATCCAATCTTGCTGATACTCAAGATGACTTATCATACTCCTTCATCTAGAGGATGGAGACAATAACAGTAGAAGTGATAGAATTTGGGGGATGGATCAGTAAAAAGCAGGTGGCCTATGCACAATTATTCTGCCAGGGCAGTGTCTGCCCTCCTGGTTTCTGGGACACCGGCCTGCTCCACCCCCCTGGCTTGCTCACTTGGGGCCCAGTCAGACTCCCCAGGTGCCGCCGCCTATCTCCCCAGCCTGATCTCGCCGATGTGGTGCTCCACCCCTAGGCTGGCCTCGCTCACTCCCGTGACACCATCTAGTCTGGCCCTCAAACCGCCCCCTCTGGTTTTGACTGGCTGTGTGGCTTCCCTTTGCCTGGGCTGTTAGGAGGACCACAGAGTTGTGGGGCAGAGGCAGGGACCCCACCTCGGGGACTGTGTGTGGACAGCTGGGTGGGGACCTTTAGTTCGTGGACGTCGCTGGGAAACAGCCTCGCCCTCTGAGCGTCTCACGGGCAGACGCTGCCTTACTGCTGCAGTGAGGGCGAGGAGAAGACAGACCCCAGGAGCAAGCTCGGTGAGGGACGTGGGAGGGTTTCACGGAATCTAGGGAAGCGTCCCATGGGGTACAGCTGTCCCCCAAAAAGCTGAGGTTTGGTCTTAATGAGATTCAGTGGGTTTGTTCTTCCCTCGCATGTCTCCCCGCAGATTCTGGGAACTCAAAAGTGCTTTGCGTAGGCTGAACCCCAGGCTCAGGCTCTGCTCATTCCAGGGGTGCCCAGTGCTGCAGGGATGCAGCAGGCTCCTCTTAGAGCTTTTCAGACCTGTGAGCACTGAGGTGCAAGGGCCTTGGAAGTGGGGAGCTGCTGCTGCCCCCCACTGAGGGGCAGAGAGCAGCAGGGCACCCCGCCTCCAGCGGTGTTTCCCTCATGCAGAGTGCGATTCATCACTGCATGCTGGGAAGCCAGGAGGCTACTGTCCCCCACGGTGTAGTAGGGGAGACGACAGCGAGGCCTGAGAGAGTGGAGGTATGTGGGGGCCGCACAGAAAGCAGGAGGGTCCGGCAGGACCGGACCTGGCCGCAGAGAGAATAGCACCCTGCTGTGTGCGGTAGACATGCGGAGTGTGTGCGCACATGCATGCGTGTGCACATGTGAGTGTGAGTATAGGGACGTAAGCACATGGAGACTCAAGAGCCCTAAGACGGAGGCCGCAGTCTGCCCCTGACCATGGTGATGACAGCCAAAATAGTTAACCTCTGAGAGTTACATTTGTAAAATAGGAAAATATTTTATTGTGCCCCCACAGTTTTCAGAAGATGCTTTTTGTTTTTGGTTTTTTTGCCTGAAGCACTCTTTGATAGTTTAATGCCTCCTAGGAGTCGACAAGAGGAGCTGGAACCGAGGGACTCTCCAGACGAGGGGACCCAGGCTCTCTGCTGTGGAGGAAACCCAACAAGCTAATGACCGATTAGTTGTTCTCCACTCTAGCGGGCTCCATGGCGAAGTCCTCAGAGCCTTAAAATGGAAAACGAGGGGCCATGGATTTAGCTCAGTGGTTCTGGTGCCTGTCTTGCTAGCTCAAGGACCTGGGTTCGATCCCCGGTAACCACATAACAATACTGGAGTGGAGACTCATGCTCTCAGCAGCAATCAGTACCACAGACCACAGTGCCGGGCGTGGTGGCTCACACCTGTAATCCCAGTACTCGGGAGGCAGAGGCAGGAGGATTGCTGTGATGTGAGTTGGAGGCTGAGCTCAGGGCCAGCCTGAACTATAAAGTGAGACCTTGTCTCAAAAAACAAAAACAAAAAAAATCGAAAACGATCCTGGACTCCACTGCCGTCAGGTAGAGTCTAGGAAGGGCAAGGAGCTGGGTTGCTCTGAGGGGCCAGACTGCTCTAGGGAGCAGTCTGGGTGGACTGCGGACTACCCGCCCAGACAGAGGAGGCTGAGAAAAGCCCAACCTGCACAGGCCAGGGTGGAGTCCGATGCCCTTTAGCTGCCACCAGCTCTCACACTGAGGTCCCTGCCCTGAATGGAGCCCAGGCTGGAGGCCTCCCAGCCCCTCTGCCTCTGGCGTCTGTAGGGCTGGGCATGGCCTGTGTCCCCCCACTGTGCTTGTGTGTAGCTGGCATGAGGCCTAGAATCTGTCGGCAGCTTCATTGAGATGCTGCCCCAGCTCTGGCCTACTTCAGGATTTCAGAGCCTTAAGGCCCCTCGCCCGGCCTTTCCCTGCTGCCTCTGTCACCCGGGAAACAGCTCTTGGTTTCTAGGGGTCCAGAGTAAATGGTGGGCGGGATGGAGCATGAGCGGAGAGCAGGCTGGCTGGCCGGGGCAGGGAGAAGCCTGGCAGAACCAAGGCTTGGCATGGGATGGGTGTGGGGAGATCAGCATGGGCCCACCCTGAAGAAAGGGCCCTTTCTGACGTTCATTGGCTCAGAGGGGGTATTTTTCTGTGGTTTTTCTCCCCTGGTGAGGGTGCCTTTTTCTAATTTGCACAAAACCGTTGTATGTCATGGGGTGGCAGGGCCCGTGAACTGCCTGCTGAAAGACTTCGAGGTTTGGCCCTGGGAAGCCCCTGCCCCCAGTGGAGACCTGGCTCTGCCCAGCCCTAGCCCCTGGTCAGGAGAGAGAGCACCTTGCCTCCTGAGTTCCCACCAGCCCTGCTCTCCACAGAGCCCAGGATGGGGTACCTGGGATGGCTATGTGGTGCAGTCCTGAGTGTCCTGGGTGTTTTCTGAGTGCAGAGCCCCACCCACAGTGATTTACCTGTGGGAATAACCAGGTGAGGCCCAGCAACCGTGCTCCTGCTTTTTGTTTTAGACCATCGAACTTGTGGGCCCTCTTGCAGAAACACACACAGAGCCAGAACCATAACTCACATGAAACTCAAGGGAGAGGCCCAAGCGGGTGACCCCGGGTTCAAAGCTCTGCTGTAGAAGGGAGGTAATTTGTCCTAGGTTCTGGCCTGGGCTCTGCTCCCTGGGCTTGAGTGTGCCCATCTTGAAACAGGTTCCTGCTTTTCCAGCAGGTAGTAGAGTGACTGAAACACAGGGCGAATGTTTAAACTAAAAATGTATTATCATAAAAGATACACTGCCATCAGTCCTCCTCAAAATACTCTCCCTTGCGTGGCTTTGTACACCCTTCCCCCATCTTTCTTGCTACTTTCTGGAACAGTCTAGAATGCTTGCTTGAGTGTCTTGATGAGGTATGATCAAAAACACGGAGACCACTGGTGCTGGGTGCCATCCAACAGAAAGGCAAGTTCGTCAAAATGTAATGGTATGTCCCCATCCACCTTATTCACAAGATCAAGGAGTATGAAACCTCTGGTTCTCCTTCAAAGTCAAAATAACTATAGAAGGAAAATGTTTTGGATCAATTTGGGACATTGAGGCAGCCAGGATAATGTAACTAAAAATGGAGGGGGCAGGGATTAAGCTCAGTGGTGCCGGTGTCTGCCTTACAAGAGCAACATCCCGAGTTCGATCCCTGATACCTAAAGATTAGGGAAGGGTGGGAAGCCCAGAAGCCTGAGCCGGATATGGGTTTAGGAAGAGGCCTCAGTTTGAGATAGAAGATACTCAGCCTGTCTCCTTTCTCGCTCAGGCTCCACCATGAGCCTGGCCATTAGAAAGGTTTTAGGGTTAAAAAAAAAACATGAACTAAACTCTCTGAAACTGTGAGCCAAACAAATCTCTCCTTTAAAGAGCGGGTGTTGGGTATTTTGTCCTAGTAATGGAAAAGTTACTAATTAAAAAGGAAAGCAAAGATGGATCTTGCTAATAGAATCTTCTATCCTTGAGGTATTGGACTGCACATTAAGTTTCTTTGCTGTGCCTGATTTCAAAGTAAAGGGTTAGGAGTATAGCTCAGTAGTAGAATGCTTTCCTACCTAACATGGGCAAGGTCCCAGGTTCAACCACCAGCCCTGAGGGGAAAAAAAGTCCATTGACAGTGTCAATGGAGTACCCACAGTAGCATAGAGAAGAGTCTTAAGCTATCCTCCAGCGATGCTACAAGTAGGCATGTGGGCAAGAATGAAAAAAGGGACTGTTGTAGGCCTCTAGCTAAGCTGACAGCTGTATCACTTCCATCCCTGTAAGAACACCCTTCCCAATAAGAATTTTTAGTTCTTCCCATCAAGAACTGGAAGTTGAGCTGAGCATGACGGTGCTTACCTATCGTTCTAACACTCTTGGAGGATAAAAATTTCTATCCCAGCCTGGATGCCTTAGCAACTTAGTAAGATCTTGTCTTAAATAGAATAAAAAGGGCTAGGGATGTAACTCAGTGTAAGAAGTAATTTAAATAGTCATGATACTTTTAAAATCTGGATAGTCTCAGCCTTGGCTGTGGACTGACTGATCCCTAGAAATACACAAAGAGACACTTGGTAATTAGGTGTCAGGATGACTACAGGAGCAGTGATGATGGCAGGTACTCTCTCCAGTGTCATCCCGGGATGAATCACCGTGAGAAGCCCAAGGTCTGGCTCTATGACAGGGACTTGCCTGCTGAAACAGCTGATGGGGTGGGTCACCTGTATGCACTGTGCTTGGGAGAGGGACAGGCAGTGGCTACTCCTGAAACACAGGGAAGATGGGACAGGACACCTCCAACTTCCTGAGGGGAGAAGGGGTGATTTGATTTTGTCTAAAAACATAAGATCAGGACCTCAGGGTCTAGCTCAGTGGTAGAGAGCTTACCCAGCATGCTGCCCTGAGTGGTTCTACCCTTGGTACCACGCACACAAGTGCACCCTCACACACTAATAATAATGAACTCTTGCTGAGCATGGTGGTACCACCTATAATCCCAGCAGCACTCCGGGAGGCTGATATGGGGTGTAGCAAGTTGGAGCCAAGGCTGGACAACTTGGCCTCTTAGTGAGATTCTATCTCAAAAATAATGAAGAAGGAGCTGGGGATATTCCACGTGAAGGCCTTGTGTTCAAGCCTCTCTACTGCAAAAACAAAATAAAACACAACACATTTTGAATGAAATTGCTATATCAGAAAAGTTCCTTCAGGGCCAGGGATGTAGCTCAGTGGTTTCACACCTGCCTGGCAAGCGCAAGGTCCTGAGTTCAATCCCTAGTATGAGGGGTGGAGTGGGGAGGGG